>JAJIYU010018209.1:0-11292 GCA_030144865.1 Tinospora cordifolia
TTTATCAGGGTTTATGGCTAGATTATAATGCCCTAGTAACCACACCTCAATCTCGTGTTGATCTTCCTTCCTTGGAAGAAGCACACAACCAGCTCCTCACATATGACCTTCATTTCTCGTGTCAACAATCTAATTAACAAATTCAACATACCTCAAGTCCATCTCACAACTTCTCATAGCCCACAACATCACACACCTTTCTCTCCTAACTCACCACGCCAACTCCTTTCGCAGTTTCCTCCTCAATATAATCGTTCTTTTGGGTTCCAAAATAACCCCAATATCCTTGGTCGACCTCAACATTTATCTCCCACTTTGCGTCCTCCCAGATTTAAACCCCAATGCCAGATACGTAATAAACCAGGTCACATTGCCTTAACATAAGAATCCGACTTATTAGGCCCGCTCTCAACCCCCTCGACCTTCTTTTCAATCTAATCAATGGGATCAAGCATCTTCACCGTCAACCTTTCTCTCATTTGCTGCAACATCTTCTCTCTCATCAAATCAGTCTTGGCATGTGGATTCCGGCGCTTCTCATCACCTTACACCAAACTTCAATGCCCTGCAACAGTCCATTCCATTCTTCGGTTCAAACCACATGTCATAGTCAACAATGGCTCCTCTGTTCCAATATCCAATATTGGTAATATACTTCGTTTAACTCCCTCTCATTAACTTCTTCTTAATTATGTTCTTCATGCTCCTTTGATTTCAAAACAACTTATCAGTGTATCCAAACTATGTGTTGATAACAATGTTACTGTTGAATTTCATTGTGATCATTTTCTTGTGAAGGAATTTATTTCAAACCAAGCTCTTCTTCAATGTCCTCTTGAGCATGGCCTCTACAAGTTTCCTCAACAGTCTTGCTTTATTTTAAAATCCCCTACAGCTCTTGCTTGCTCGCTTCCACCTCAAATCTGACATCTTTGCTTGGGTTATCCCTCTCCTGTTGTTCTTAATTATGTCTCTCAATTATCTAGCTTATTTCCTGTTTCTAGTTTGTCGAATTGTCACTTTTGTCTTATGTCCAAAAGTTTTAAACAACCTTTTCAACTGTCCAGTTCGCACGTATTGCGTCTGTTTGATTTAGTTCATTCAGACCTATGGGTTCCTGCACCTATCACTTCTATTACTAGAGCTCAATATTTTTATTTTTCATTGTGGTTACTCTCGCTTTACTTGGATTTATTTGCTTCGTACAAAAGATGAGACACTTAAATATTTATTGCAATTTAAATCAATTGTTGCTACTTAGTTTCATGCCTCAATTAAAGCCGTGCAAAGTGATTGGGGTGGTGAGTATCAAACAATCTCACATATTCTTTCTTCTTGTGGAATCTCCCATCACATGTCTTGTCATCATGCACTAGAACAAAATGGTGGTGCCGAGTGAAAAAATAGACATATTGTTGAGAAAGGTTTATCCATCCTTACTCATTCCTCTTTACATCCTATTTTTTTGATCTTATGTTTTTTTGGCAAGTGAGTAGTTAATCAACTAGCTTCCGACATCAACCCTATTGAGAGACACTCCATATGTTGCCTTCTACGAAAAACAAACAAAATTTGATCATCTTTGCACTTTCGATTGTGCTTGCTACCCTCATCTACGGCCTTATGTTGATCCTCATTCATCATTATATATCTTCTTGGGTTACAACACCTCTCATAAAGGGCATTTATGCTTCCACGCTGCCACTGGCCGTCTCTACATATCCTTTCATGTTCGCTTCAATGAAAACATATTTCCCTATTGTAGCTCCACCTCGCCATCACACTTGCTTCCGTAGTAGAGTACGACAGTAACCAGAATACCATAAGGAGCATGTCATGGCCTCTATTCCCACATGCCTCATTGTTGGTGTCTTCTCGTCTCTTGTCCAATGAGCATCTCTCAAGCATAGCCACACCATCACCCATGAATGCCATGACACCTTCCTCAGACACAAATTCAGCCATGCCTCTTTCATCACCTATTTTTTCATTTGTTGGTTTCCCTTCAATTGTTGCATCAACCCCACAATCGGTTCCTCTCAACAACCATCTAACGATCACTCGTGCTAAAGCCGACATCTTCAAACTGAAGGTTTTTACAACTATTGTCACTGCTCCAACTTCAACAGCCACTGCTCTCGCTTCAAAAGAATGGACTGATGCTATGCTTGTCAAAATCAATGCCCTTCACTCAAACAATACCTAGTCTCTAATGCATCTTCTTGACGACAAGTCTCTTGTCGATTGCAAATGGATCTTTAAATATAAATACAACTCGGATGGTTCTTTTCAACGTTATAAGGCACATCTAGTGGTTAATGGATTCAGTCAAACACATGGGCTTGATTACTTTGAAACCTTCAACCTTGTCGTCAAACCTACCACCATCCGAATCGTGCTCTCTCTTGCCCTTTTCCATGGTTGGCTTCTTCATCAACTTGATGTGCATAATGCCTTTTCAAATGATGATCTCACAAAAGAAGTATCAAAGAAGGGGTAACAACTCTATCTAGTCTCAATGCATGGTTTGTGGTCTAGAGTTTAAGGTATTAGGATGCAACTATGCAAGGACATAGGAGAACAAGGAATGGGAGAAATATGCATGAAAGTCTATTTTTTGTGTTGATTACCATGGATTTGATCTCCATTACTACAATACTACACTCATTTCCTCTTCTGTTTTCTGTACTCTCATTCTAGTTACCGTAGTAATGAATTGTCTTTTCCTTATGGTATTCTGGTTACTGTCGTACTCTACTACGATACAATAGGTTATTCTCTTTAGTCTACACTAGTTACCGAGGTACTACAATTTCTTTTCTATAATGCATTTTGGCTACTGCGATACTCTACCACTGTATTGTGACAATTCTTCTGTATTTCCTCTAGTTACCACGGTAGCCTATCGTAGTAATGCGACTGTGTCCCTCTTTTCATTTTTCACTCATGCATTCTGGTTATTGCGATACTTCTTCCTTCTATTGCAGTACACAAAAGCTAGTCAATACTTAAGCTCATCTAGTATGATATGCTAGCACATTATATGTCATATATGACAGTGAATCATTAGAATATGGTTTAAAAGTATTGAAAAAACCTTAACTACTAAGAATAATGAATTGATTCATAATCTTTAAGGTTGAAAACTCAAGAAGGCTTGGAATAATGATACAAGGATTAAAAGGAACTAAATAGCAAAGTGAAAGTGTTTTATGAGTAAAGTATACATGTATACTTGTTCACCTAAGACTGTGCTTGAATCAAATATGCATGTTATGCTTTGAATTGAATATGCATGTTATGTTTTGAATTGAATGTGCATTTTAATGGTTAGATTTATATGATTATTGATGCATAAATTCAATGATGTGTGTGACAACATGATGATCAAGTAACATGCCTATGTTAGAGATGGAATGATGTTTACCATGCTCACATGTAACTTTTTCTGAATATATCTTATTTAACATGCTATTGTATAATTTGTCATTAAATAGAGATTGACAAAGATCATAGCCAAGTACCAACGCGATGTTGTTCCATAAGATATCATCGTGAGTGTTCTAACGCTTACCTGGCTTGACAGTTATTTCTTTACTTGATTGATTTGGAACTGGGAGTCTGGATTGATCTCACTTACTGATTGGTGAACTGGGAGTTTGGATTAACCTCACTTCAAAGATTAGAAGGGTTTGAGTGTTTGAATTTACCTCACTCCCGAGATTTGGAACATTAAGGTGGATTCCTTTTGGTCTTAACATCAACTAATAAACAACCAATTATCTGAATCACATAATCCATAAAAATGTTTGATATGTGTGTTTTATTTAATTGAAATAATGATTCAGATATTTGGGATGATCTAGTGAGCTCAAATCACTCCTTCTTTTGTAATTGGAAACTAGTGATCAGAGGCTGCGTGAAAAAATGGAATCTTCTTTATTATTTGGAGTTTAACTTTTCTAGTTTCATGGTTTTACTTTCAATCAAGCATATTGGCCCTAGTTTCCTTGTTAATTTTAAATATGTTTGTTTTATTAAATAAATTCAAAAGTCCTTGTACCTCTTGAATGTCAAAAGATATTTTCAATTGTGGTATTTTATTTGGTTTATTCTATTTCACAGTGTTTAATGAAATTTTAGAATCCGTATGAGTTATTGTGATAAGGAAGTCCCATGGAGTTGGGACAGCAAAAGGAAAAGAAAGAAAAGAGAAATAGAGATATGTGACGTCTCGTCTCTTAGGTGGCCTCGATGATTGATGTTTCGCAGGCAGCGTGCCTATTGCTATTGTTATTGATTTGAGGGCATTCTGGTAATTGTGCCCTCATGAACGAACCAACCACTAAGAGGTGGGGTGTTACATGTTGCTCACTCAGCCTACTTGTCGGTCTGCTATTGCTCTTCCTACCTGTTCGCTGATCTACTCTTGCGTTCCAACCCTTGTTTTTAGGAAGGCGTACGAAGGTGTAACAATCTAGGCCCACTACATGACGATATTGTCTCCACCTTAGCCACCACTGACTGGGTGCAGGGTTTTGTTCTTGGCAAGACTCAAATTTGAGTCTCCCAAAAATGCTCAGCATAATGAGACACCCTCGAATACACATTTAGCCTAGGAATCTCCCTAGAGTCGGACCGATGTGGGATATTACAATCCACTCGCCTTGAAAGCAATCTCATCCTTGAGATTCATACCTCTGGTATACACAGAGCGACTCTAATACCATTTGTAACAACCCAGACCCACTACATAACGATATTGTCTTCACCTTAGCCACCACTGACTGGGTGCAGGGTTTCGTTCTTAGCAAGACTCGAACTTGAGTCTCCCAAAAGCGCTCGGCATAATGAGACGCCCTCAAATGCATATTTAGCGCAAGAATCCCCCTGAAATATGACCTTACTTGAGCAGGATCTATTCTTTAGGCTCGTATATATGTATCCTTAGGTGCTAAGGAGACAAGGACCAACGTTTGGTGGATGAACTATGACCACTTGACCATAGCGTGATTATTACTCATCTGAGCTCACTTCCTAGGTTCATATTGACTTTAGATGATCGCTCTCAGCCCATTGCTTCTAATGGTTGAGATGGTCATGTGGTTGTCTGACAAACTTCAAATTTTTTTTATTGTAATATCCTACATCGATCCGACTCTAGGGAGATTCCTCGGTTAAATGTACATTAGACGGTGTCTCATTGTGTCAAGCGCTTTTGGGAGACTTAGGTTCGAGTCTTGCTAAAAACAAAACCCTACACCCAGTTAGTGGTGGCTAAGGTACAATACCGTCACAGTGGGCCCAAGTTGTTACAAATGGTATCAGAGTTGCTCTGTGTGTACCAAAGGTGTGAATCTTGAGGACGAGATTGCTCTCAAGGGGAATGGATTGTAATATCCCACATTAGTCTGACTTTAGGAGAATTCTTAGGCTAAATGTGCATTCGAGGGTGTCTCATTGTGTCAACCGCTGGGAGACTCAGGTTCGAGTCTTACAAAGAACAAAACCCTGCACCCAGTCAGTGGTGGCTAAAGTGGGGACAATATCATCATGATAGGCCCGGGTTGTTACAGAAGGTTTCTTAATTGGAACACTTGGAGCTTGTTCTCGCATAGCAGTCTCTTCATCTAGTTCTTGTTCAATAGCGGTGGGTTTTAGGTCTCCATATTTGGAAGTGACGAAGAGGTTGATGGTGAAGCTGGTGTTGGAGAGCCATTGAGGTCCATTGGAGCTGTTGTTGTTTTGAGAATGTTATACCAACTATATATCAATATTATATCATTGTTTATAAGTTAAATGTTAGACTAATGTTGTATTGAGTGTATACCAATTTTTAGTATATTAATAATTGTTAATCAATAGTTTTTACAGCACTATATACTAATATCATACTATTATTTATAAGTTAAATGATATATCAACGTTATACCGATTGTATACCAACTTTTAGTATATTAATAGTTGTTAATAAATAATTTTTACAACACTTTATACCAATGTTATATCAACTTTATACCTATATCATTATTTATAAACCAAATGTTATACCAATATTATATCGACCGTATACCAATATTGTACCATTATTTATAAGCTAAATGTTATACCAATGTTATACCGACTATATATTAACTTTTGATATAGTAATAATTGTTAATCAATAATTTTTAATATTTTTGATATTTAATTTTTAGTATATGTATAAAAACAAAAATATCAATATTTATCTAATTATTCATTTTCTAGTACATAAATATATTTTTTACTAAAAAAAATCTTGAGATATATGATTTTAGGGCAAAATTAGAGCTTAAGGAGTCTTCCTCAATCAATTAAGGGTTGTTTAGTAAGAGAGTAATCTTAATCATGATAATAAAAATTTGTGAAGATTTTTGTATATTATATAAATAGCTTCAAATTTTCATTTCCATATCCAAAATTATTCCCTATCAAACAGCCACTAGAATAAATTATATAAAAAAAACCCCTTAAATGTAACAAAAATATTTTTTTCAAATAGGTAACGGCTACTATATGAATCTATTTCCTCCATTTTACCCTGTCAAAAGACAAGTAATCCGGTGCCCAAATGCCTTACAACAAAATTGTTTCTAAATTTATCAGAACATATTAATATCAATCAGATATATCACACGTTAAGAACAGCTTCGTCCATGGAATTATTTTCCTTTCATGCGTCTTGCTTCCCATTTTAGGAAAACAAATCTGTAGAATTTGAACCAATTATCAGCTCAAAAAGAATAAATAGAAATTGAAGAAAACCAAACGCAGACACCTCAATCTCATGGTTCAAATGTAGGAACTTCATCAACAGGAGCTGCAATGGTTTTGTACAGTGTTCTTGCAGCAATGCCCCTGTAAGGATCCTTCTGTCTTTTCTTCTTCAAATATTCGGATTTTACCTGCAAATACAAAGCATTTGCATTCTCTGTCTCTTAACATCTCCTTCTTTCCTTTTGTTTCTATTGGTTTCCCAAAGAGATAATAGAAGCGCCCGGGCAACTTCGGCAACAGCAAAGGTATGGTCAATTCCTCATCGGTCCTACGAAGAAAGCAATACCGAGATCAAAACCCTTTTAAATTTCTATTAGTGCAAGCCTTTGTGTTGTTGAATAAAGGATAAAAATTAAATGAAACCCAATATGAGAAATTACCTTAATTTAACATTATCTTTATTTAATTTTTTTATGTAATCTCCAACAATGGGGATGTTCATAAGATCATTATGGTCAAGAACCACCTGCAGCACATCAAAAACCAGCAAGAACTTAAGGAATTGCAATGATAAGCATAAGAAATAACAAGAGAGCTTTTTTTTTTTTTGGAGGAGAGACAAATTTTTTAATAATAACTGATTTACATCCATCATTGCACGTATGCATGCTATCATAACCATATATCACAATCAGATATACTACTGCAGTAAACATTCCTTCTCTTATCTAGCTTTACAATCAGATGTAACTACTGCACACAGGTTCCCCAATCTAGTACCCATGCTGATCTCGATATTGGTATATTTTTACTCCATGAAGACACAAACACTCATAGCTGCTTTTATCTTGAAAATTTTCTCAGATCTCTTCCATGTTTTCTTTCTTCTCTTGGAACGCCTACCATTCCTCTCTAACCAAAACCTCCAAATGGTAACATAGAACAAAATCATGCCCATCCCACATGTTTATTGCAGAGAAGCGATGTGATTTCGAGTTAGGATTTCTTCCACAGTTGTTGCACTTCTATATCTGCCCCTGAAAACACAAACCACTGCCTTCATATTTCCTTTGCTAGCACACACCTAAGGAATAAGTGCTCAATGCTTTCTTCATCCTCCGTGCGCATTAGACATACCTGTGGTGAAATCATCTGGTTTGGTGCTTTCCTCTGCATGACGTACTGGTGTTGACACTTTTGTGTGCAACTAACAACCCAAAAAACCTAACCTTCATGGATTCTCTAGTTGCCCATATCATTTTGTACAAATCTTGAGCACTTGCCAAGTTATCCAGCCTTAACACTAAGAGAAATGACTGTGCTGAATATCTAATTGTGTTGTCCAATGACCATGTGATGATATCTTCTGACTGTGACATTGGAGCTGCAGCTAGAGTGTTTAGCAAACCTGGTATGCTTTTTAATTCTCTATCTATGGGAGTCCTTGCCAAATGAAGATTCCATGATACATCTTGGTCCCTCCCTATTCATCTTCGACAAAATGTGCTATCCATTTGTTGTTTTCCAGCAAATAGCTTGCACAAGAGGAGGAACTTCTCTGCTAGTGGTTTCTCTCCTATCTTCAAATCCTCCTAGAAACAAAGTTGTTTCCCATCTCCCACTCTTACCTTGTAGTTTTCTACCACCCATAGCTCTAAAGATGATATAAATTTCCACAGGCTTCGTGCTATCATAATTTTTGCTCTCCACTTCCACGGGCTTCCATTTATGCTACCTATTACCCTTGCTCATAGTGCCTGTGGCTCCTTTGCCAATCTGCACACCCATTTACGACATAATGCAATATTCCTCTCTCTGATATTAACTATTGCTAGTCCTTTTTCCTTGGATCTTGTAACCATCTTCCATTTGACCAAACTTGTGGCTGCTTGTCCTTCCAGCCTTCTTCCATAAAAATTCTTTAGCTGCTCTTCAATCCTGTTGGCAACACCCACCAGAATTTTGAACAAAGATAAATAATATGCTGACAATACTGATAATCCCGCCCTTATCTATGTCAATCTCCCTCCTTTTGATAAAAATACCTTCTTCCACCCCTCCGCCCAACTTGCTATATTGTTAATTAACCATTCCCAGATATTTCTACTATTTGGATTGCACGCAATGGTAGACCTATGTAGTTAAGTGGTCACTTACCAACTAAGCAACCTACCCTATTTTCCATCTCCAAGAGTTGTCTTTCCTCCATGTTAATTTCCACAACTTGGCTCTTTAACAAGTTTATAAGCAATCTCGACATCTCACTAAAGCATTTTAGAACTTCATATGCTACTTGTAAATTTTCTTCCGCTCCTTTTAATGGGAGGATTTGGTCACCCATATACTGTAAGTGCGAGACCTCTATTTCTACTTTCCCAAAATTGAATCCATTTATAATCTTTTAACTACAAGCTCTTGATAACAGTACTCATGCCATCTGCCACTAACGTGAAAAGCAAAGCTGACAATGGATCTTCTACCTAAGCCCTCTAGTTGTTTTTATCCTTCCCCTTGGCCTTCCATTTATCATTATCAAATATGTGATGAAAGATATGCACCGCACTAACCAATTAATCCATCTCTTCCCAAACCCCTTCCTCTAGATCATTAACCCTAAAAAAAATCTCAATTGAACGTATCAAAATCCTCAAATTCTATCTTGAAGATCACTCCTTTTGTGCCTCCCCTTTGATACTATGCCATCGCCTCATTTGCTATCAGTACAACATCTAGGATTTGTTTCCCTTAGCTGTGCCATCGCCTCATTTGCTATCATTTTAACTTTCAATTTCCAAAAATGCACCTGCACTTGTATGCTGTGCCACCTTTGCAATTTAAACCAAAATTGTTCCAGTATTGCCATTAAAATAGTAATAGTTCTCTTTCTATTTAAGGATAGGCAAGGTACTACGCCACCTGACTAATCCCTTAGCTGTGTAGGAACCTAATTATTGTCACATGCCAAAAACTAAATGAGCTTGGTCAACTTGGCATGAATTCCAAAATTCCACTTCTTGAGATAAGCTTGTCCTACCCAACACACCAACTCCAAGTTAATACTTAACAACTTTGATATTAAGAATGGCCATTTGTTCATACATCTTAAACATCAAATCTCATCAAATTATGTTATGGACATCCCTGACATGTGAAGACCAAAATAATATTCCAACACACCAAAGCTCAATATAGAGGTGGTTAAGTAGAGAAAATATCAGTACTATTTCCAAGCCCACCAGCATTTTTGAGTTGTAAATCACTAATGCAAAAGGCTTGAAAGTAAAAAATCCACTAACCTGGAGATAAGAAACTAGCAACTCAGAATTTACTTTCCAAGAGCTATGTGGTGCAAAATAAGTCCCATGCCAACTCCATCAATTCCTGCAAAAGGCAATTGAAAAACCAAACATCACCGGATATTCACACAAGTAAAAATAAACACTTCATAGAGAACTGTAGTGATAAATGGTGAAATATTTGCTCAGAAATTAACAGCAAAAAACAACTCAATGCATCTTACTGTCTGACCATTACCATTATCAGAAACCAGTAACCAAAAAGCTAGAGCTATCAGGTAATATATCAAGCAAAGATATATACACATTAATATTCACCATCACATGCATAATGGCACATTATTAGATTTATAATGGGCAGCAAGAATGACATGATTGATAAATATCGGCATAAATTCTTTTTTTTTTTTAATTTAATCCTTCCCTCAATATCCGACTAATCCACGGGGCCTCCACCCATCTACAAGGTCAGGATCCAAAAACCCAAGGCATAAAACGAGTCCATCCTTCTCAAGGAATTTAAAGAAACTCAAGGAAAAAGTTATGAGTTGAAAACATAACCTCCTTGATCATGGCCCCTTCTCCCAACCATCTCGTCAATACCCTGACACAGTGGTTATCCAAAGCACCACCCCAAGCGTTATGTATTAAAATTGTACAAGACACTTTGGAAGAGGCATTTGTATCGGGTTGTGAAACTGATTGGGACTAACAATCCAATATAAATAGGAAAAATATCACAAGAATAATGAATCACAGATGGACTTCAAATTCAAATTCCTAATATTTCATGCCTTAGTATCTCTCCCAGTTGGACACAACAAAATACATAAAAGGTTTGTGAGTAATTTGTCTCTCCAAGTGAAGTATATATTCCCAATTGTAATTGTTTGATTAAAGACGGTTGGACTGCGGATTCGTGCTTGAATTCATTATACACGAGTTAATCAAAGCAAATTCAACATCGAGAGGGAACACATGAAACGTCAACTAGCAATTTGGGTAACACACTTCCGCCTTATATTTATAATTATAATATGTTTATTTTTCTTCAATAAATATGATAAACAAGCATATGTACTTGTGACTTGTGAGGAGCTTTTAGCCCCAAACCTCTACAATAAAACCACTTTGATACCATATTAGGAAAAAAAAATTAACTTGAAAGTCGTAGCCATCAAGTATTGTTGATATTAACAACCACTTTTTATTAGTCACAAGCAATTACCAGGCAAAAATAGAAGAAGAGGAGAATTCT
>JAJIYU010018210.1:0-11339 GCA_030144865.1 Tinospora cordifolia
TTTATCTTTATTTATTTATATAACACATAAATTTTATTTCTCATTTTGGCCATAATTTAAAATATACACAATTTTGTATCCTAAAAATTTCATAAAATTTTCAAGGATCCATATTTATTTATTTCATTTAATCAAATTTTTAGGGGTATTATACACTACCATCCAGGGTAGGCCAATGTGGCAGTCAATGCCTTGAGTAGAAAATTTGTGACGCCCAAACCCCCGCATTCATTTAGCATTGGACATAACCACCATTCTTTGACAGTGGACCTAACCATTTGGCCGGTCGGGCCGGTGTTACTTTACAAGTGACACACACTTGACTTTCTATTTTTCAATACCTCATGCCTTAGAGTAAATTCAAGAATACAAATTTGAATATAACAAAATTAAGGCAATCAAAGATAAAGAAAAATTTAACTTCTTTATTCATAAGACAGAAAGTACATAACTTTATAATGTAAATTATTACATTGTTGCTTAAAAGAAATTCATAACCTTTATAATAAAATAAAGTTTCAGCGGAAGTCTTATTTAAAATTGGGCAACATGCCTTTACATTAAAAGGAAACCAAAGAAAATAGAAACTTCCTAAAATAGAAACTATCCAAATTTCATGGTCTTCATCATTTAATTTTCTGAAAAAAAAAAAAGAGGAAGGGGTGAGCACAAAGCTCAGTGGATCTTTTTCAAACAACCATTTTTCAAATTCAAACCAATAACACATTCATAATTCAAACACTTGCATACATTAGGCGTTTTAAACAACATTTTTGTTTAAAGTTGAGATTTTAGACCAAAAGGGTCTTTAATCCCTTGATGCTCTTAACAAAGTACCTCCTTAGAGTGAAATATAGCTTTTTTTAGCCAATTTCATTAGACATTTGGACTTCAAGGGAACTTACCCACCAACCAAGTACTTTGGTCTTAAAACCATATGAACTAATCATCTGAAAAGAACATTCATAGTAACCCACATGTTTACTATGATGGTACGTGGTTATTTTCACCATCATCTTTTGTTAATTCTTGAATCATCAATTAAAAATCAAAGTATCAAGCTAAGATCAATAAAAATTCAGAATCTAAGCATTATGGAAATCAAATCATGGAACATTCATAATCACACATCATTCTTTAAAATAAAACCTCAACATGATACTAAACATGACATGATCACTATGAATGCATAGATTCGAACAAGAATCGAATATGAAACTGAAATATGCTGTAAAATACTAGAATTGAAATTATTTTAATTTCAAAAACCAAACAATGAACATGCTAGTAATTCGAATAAGAAAAAGTGATGTTAGAAAAATCACTTCCACCTAAAATACATCTCTTCTGCACACCTCTAAAATCCGGCAGAGTTATGTTACTTCAAAGCTTCCAAACACTCAAGAACAATTCAAGATCACTCAAGAAATGAGGGGATTGCCAAGAGGAAGCCAGAGAGAGTCAAGAGGGACTAGTATGCTCTTGATTTGGGATGAACACAATAAGAGTATTAGGGTCCTTTATATAGAGTTTAAGAAGGCATAGATTGGTAACTTTTTGGTGTTCTCCTTGTAGGAAACTTGCTCATAATTTAAATTTTCGTACCCCCCAAGTATAGGAAAATAACAAGTGTGTTTGGAAAATTTAGAAACACAATTTTTGAATTTTTAGGAATTTTTTGGATTTTTTTTGAATTTTTTTTGTTATTTTTCGATTATTAATCTTGGTTCTAATCGGAGCTTAAATATGGGCCGTTGATGATCCTTGATCGCGTCACTTAGATCACGGTCAAGATTAAGGAATTCACTGTGGGTCGTCGGATCGTCTTCGAATGCATCAACGTATCTGATCTGATCTGGGCCGCTAGATTTCCTCGAATGCAGCATGATCATCAAAACAGCTATAATCTTCACAGTTGGATGAGCCTCGAGTGCAGCACCGTTTGCGATCGATTGAAAATGTATTAGATCTGAGCCATCCGATCGTCCTCGAGCGCAACACTGTTCGCGATTAACAACGCGGCTTTGATCTCTGCCGTCAGATGCACCTCGAGCAAAGCATCTGATGATCATCTTACCATGAGCACGAATCCTAGCTGTTGGATGGTCATCGATTACAATGTTCGGATCTGGTTCGCGATCAACGAAAGTGATCTCAACCATTAGATTAGGCAGATGTATTCTGGGCCGTTGGATTTTTAATGATTCGATGCTCCTGAGCGCTGTTTTGGGCTTTGATTCATTCGTTGGATCGGACAGATCGAGTTTGGACCGTTGGATGCAGTTTCTAATTACCAAGTCTGCTTTTTAAGGTTGTTATTATTCGAAAATTGCCAATTACACACTTTCTAATTGATGTAAACATGATTTTTGCGCATGTCCTTCTATTTTATTGACTTGCTAATGTTTTTCCCCTTTCTATTTCTTTAATATTGAATTTATTTTATTTAGTTTCTATTTTCTTATGCCAACAATTAATAATTTATGTTTCTTTATATTATTTTTCATTTCTTCATTTCTATGTATTTATCTCATATTTTTATTTTTAGAGGGTCCAAATAATTATATAATTCACTCTACTTATTGGATAATTAATTCCATAATTGCATGATTATAAATTAATTAATTAATATTTGATAATTTCACTAACCTTATATCATTAGTTAGATCATCTTGATACTAAGGTTTCATTTGCCTCTAATTTTTTTCTCAATGAATTTTATTTCATTCATAATTCTTTGTTGACAAAATTATAGGATATTACAACTTATCCTCCTTAGAAAAATTTCGTCCTCGAAATTTGTACATGTTTAGATGTTCCTAGTGAATAGACGTGGGTACTTAGTCTTCATTTCACTTTTCAGCTCCCAGGTAGCCTCTTCCAGTCCGTCATCCTTCCACAGTACCTTAACTAAGGGAATATCTTTAGTTCTCAGATTTTGTACCTTGTGATCAAGGATTCTAACCGCAGTTTCCTCATAGGTAGCATCATCTTAAATGTTCACCTCCTCCCAATGGATGATGTGAGAAGGGTCAGGTTTGTACTTTCTGAACATGGAAACATGGAATATGTTATGAGCCAAAGTCATCCGGCTTGGTATATCTAACTCGTAAGCACATTCTCTGATTCTTCTAAGTATTTCAAAGGGTCCTACAAACCTCGGAGATAACTTCCCTTTGAATCTGAACCTTTTGATACCCTTCTGAAGACTGACTCTCAAAAATACTTTGTCCCCAACTTGGAACTCTAGTGGTCTTCTCCTCTTGTCCGCATAACTCTTTTGACGGCTCTGTGCAGTAGTCGGTCTCCTCTATATCAACTTGACTTGGTCGTTCATCTCTTTGACTTGGTTGTTCATCTCTTCCACCAAGTCTGGCCTAGTTAATACATGATCTTCAAGCTCAGCCCAACAGGCAGGGGATCTGCAAGGTCTCTCATAGAGGGCCTCAAATGGAGCCATCTTTATGCTTGCCTAGTAATTGTTGTTATAGGCAAACTCCGCCATGTGTAAATACTTGCTCCAGTTCCCCTTGAAGTCTAAAACACAAGACCTCAACATATCCTCTAAAATTTGAATAATTCTCTCAGACTGACCATCTGTCTGAGGGTGAAATGTTGTACTCATGGTGAGCTTAGTACCCATCTCCTTCTGTAGACTCTGCCAGAACTGTGAAGTGAAGCAAGAGTCTCTGTCAGACACAATAGTCTTGGGTACACGATGCAGCCTTACTATTTCCTTCACATATAGTTCTCCCAGCCTACTAACTTGGTATGTGGATCCGATTGGCAGGAAATGTGCCACTTTGGTGAGACGATCCACAATAACCCAAACAGTGTCTTCTCCATTTTGGTTTATGGGTAAACCACTGACAAAGTCCATGGCAATGTTATCCCACTTCCATTTTGGGATAGGGAGTGGTTGCAACATTCCAGAGGGTTTCCGGTGTTCCGTTTTCACTTGTTGACATGTTAAGCACTTAGAGACATGTTTAGCCACGTCCCTCTTCATTCCCCTCCACCAATAGGTTTTCCTGAGGTTCTGGTACATCTTGTCCCCGCCTAGGTGCATGGTATACTTAGTCTGGTGAGCTTTATCAAGTATAACCTACTTACTCTGCCCATTCTAAGGTACACATATCCTTTCCCCAAGCCTTAGGATATTCTCAGCATCTAACATAAAGTCAGTATGCTTGCCTTGTGTAACTCCTTCGATCAAATTGGTAAGCCATTTGTCTTGTCTTTGTTCATCCCTAATCTGGTGTAGAAGATTTGGTTGGCAAGACATAGTGTAGAGATAGGCTTGTTTTTCATTTAGAGTTACACCCCGCCTCCCGAGCCCCATCTTCTACGTCATCTGACGTTCTAATTTTCTTTGATTAATAATCTTGGGATGTCTGGGAGACGGGTCTGTGCTACATTTTCTTCTTCTTAGACCCAAATCTAGTAGGGTTCCTGTGTACATTAGTCTATGTACAAAATGACATCATAGTAAATAAGATTCTTTATTTATTCATTCAAAAATTTCGAGTACAATGATCTATTACAGTAAAAAATAAATTCAAAGCCTAAGTACATGATTTAACTTGGGCCTATATGCCTATATTGAAATAAATAAATAAAAACTTTCAATAGATAAACCTCCTCGTAAGCTGATTAATTATCTGAGATGTGAAAAATAGCGGGGTGATCAAAAAAGCCCAGTGAATCATTCCGTCTATTTAATTTATTATTTCAACCAAACAATGCAAGCATATCAAACACTTTCAGAGATTAAATTGATTCAAACAATATATTATCTCAGTTGTAATTTAGACTGGATGAGAGTAACCTCTGTGCTCTAGATCTAAGGAGAGAGATCAATTTTGAAACTCAAACCCATCTCTAGTGGGATCATTCTTGAAACTCGTTCCATTCTGGTGCTAGTATTGACAGCCAGTTCCAATTCTACATGGAACATAGAAAGTTCCCCGTACCAGTACGTGGTTGGAATCTTATTTAATCTTATTTTTGTGTGTAAGAACGTAGTAAATAAATATTCCAATAGTATCTAAATACTCCAAACATATAACAATTCACATTTACAAACATTGACTTTTGATTTCTGATGTAGAGGATCGTACAGGACGCAACTACAGAGCATACTCTCTTGGTCATAAACAATATATTAGTACATGATAAACAATAGCTCAAACAGTGTAACATTCAAATTGACTTCCAATTTCTGATGTAGAAGATCGTACAAGACGCAACTACAGAGCATATTCTCTTGGTCATGAGCAACATAATAATTGAATGACATAAATGCAAAGGACGAGAATAAAACCAAACTAACAAAACAAGCAAGCATTATCTAAATCAAAATAATAAATTAAAAGAAGGGAAAGAAACTCACCTTGAGATCGCTTCCTAAAATCTCTGTAGCACTTCGTTGCTACTATCTCGCGAACTATTTAGAATAGCTCAAGCAAGGAAGAACTAGGACTAAGGTTGCCAAGAAGGAGGCAAAGAGAGAGAACAAGAGGAATTTTCAATTCTTGTTTTTGGGATGAATGAATTGGCTAGAGTAGGGAGATTTATATGGAGTCTTCTTCCAACTAGTGTTTCTATGTTTCCAATGTGGGACTATCATTTCCTACATATACATACCTTAACATCACACCAAATGAGATATTTCATTCATGAATGCATTTCTTTTACATATATACTTCTCTATGTATATTACTATCGTACTAAACAAAATATTATTTTCAAGAGTGCATCTAATTAATACTTTATACACATACTTTTCTATATTAATATCATATTAAAAATATTATTTTCTTGTTCAAATAGAAAAGCGTATATTTACCCAACATTTCTATATGTCTAATATTAATTAATTCATATCCCTCCTTACAATAAATTTCGTCCTCGAAATTTGTACTTATCCACGTCAATGTTGTTTGGTTAGGTATTTTGGGTGAAGAAATTTAGCTTAAGACTAATTTTTAAGAACTAAGTGGTTTCTTTTGATTGATTGAATAAGTAGGGGATAATTATTCTTTACTGTTGTTTTAAAATAGTTGTAGGGTCAGTTCCATAGTAAAGTTCAATTTTGAACTCTTCGTCTCGAGTTGGTGGTAGTCCATAGTGTATTATCTTTACAGAGTAGGGGTATGAACATGGCATCCTAGTGTCAACAGGAACAGTGCCGCCGATAAAACAGTAGCACCAATAGTAATGTTAACAATTACGCCAATAAAATAATGCCTTTGACCGTAACGCTGACAGTTACGCCGATAAAACAGTGTCTTTGTCCGTAACGCTGACAATTACGCCGATAAAACAGTGCCTTTGACCGTAACACTGACAATTACGCCAATAAAATAGTGACACCTAATAATTATGCCTATAAAACAGTGCCTTTGACCATAACGCTGACAATTATGCCGTTAAAGCAGTGTCCTTGTCCGTAACGCCAATAAAACAGTAGTAGTGTCGTTATAATAGTATTGTCCCTTCTCCTTTAAATTTCTGGCCCATTCGCACCTTTAATCATTTTGATCATCCCTTTTCTTTTGCTCTGCGAAAATGCTCTTCTTCTTTTTTTTTATCTCAGTTATGGTTTCCTTGCTATCCAAGTTTGGTAATTCCTCCACTCCTCCAGTGTGTTCTACCACCATGCTGGTGCCGAGGCCGTCAAGGTTCAAAACGTTGGCTCGCAAGTTTGTTCGTCCACGACCAGTGAAACTCAACTCGGATTCTTCCAATGATGATCTTTCCTTGCCATCTCAGTCTAGTAATTCATCTCCTCCTCCGATGCGTTCTACTACCATATTGGTGTCGAAACCACCAAGGTTCAAAATGTTGGCTCATAAGTCTGTTCGTCCACCACCGGTGAAACTCGACTCAGATTCTTCCGATGATGATGTTTCACTTGCAGATTTCTTCGTACGAACGTCCCAACTATCTCCATTCCAGTCGGAATTGTCTCCTAAAGGTAAGAATCCTTTATCTTATCGGTCCACTCGTTCTGATTCATCCCCTGTCTCTCTAGCAGAACCGAAAGTCTCTTTCCCGATGTGCTCAGAAGTTCTTCCACCTCCTTCAACCATATCAAGCTTAGAGAAACTTAGAGAAATTCCTGAGATTTATGAAATTTCAGAAACTGGTGGTTCTTCTCCAGTGAACCCTTCTCCAATTCAATCCACAACGACTACAGCTCAAGCTAGTGGCTCTAGTGATCAAAGGGTCATCACAGGGTTCAAATAGAAGGATACTAAGAAAGTTAATTAGTGTAAGGGCACGACCTTCAGGAAGATACTTTGCAGAGATTAATTTGTCTACAGGAAGACGCTAGCTTGGAACTTTCGATACTGACATTAAAGCTGCTCTTGCTTATGACGAAGCTATCATCTCCATAAAAGGCTTCCAGGCTACAATCAATTTCACTTACTGGCCAAATTACGCTAATCTCTTTCTTTTTTTACCTCCTAGCAATGATGTCAGTAGTGACCTTTCAAATGTTACTACTGTCAGTAGTACTAGTACTTTGTTGTCACCCGTTCAATTTGTATTTGATACGTGTGTTGATGTATCCTCAAATGGGTCTCCTACCTATGGTAACAAAAACATCAATAACTTATTTTGCTCCAATGATTCAAAATCTGGGCACTTGGAGAACATAGTTTCTGCTAGTTGCTTGAGGCCATCTTCCAACCCAAATCCCATTGATTTTAATCCTTCTGCTACTACCATTGAGCCTGGTCACCCTGGAAATGTTCTTGTATCTGATTTTAATACTTCAACTAACGCTGGGTCTTTATCAGATTTGATGTCGAATAATGCAGGGTTTTCATCCAGGTGTATGGAAGAGCTAGATCATGGATGGGCTAGTGGGCAATCTTCATCATCAGCATTTTTATTACCATTGTGCGATGTTTATATTGCTAATGAAGCAGGAAATAGATGTATGGAAGACCTTTTGCAGTGAGTCAAGATCTTGGTTTTGGAGGCTACACGTCTTATCAGTGACAATAACCCTCTTTACGAAAGAAGAAGAAGAAGGAGGAGAAGCTCTCCTTTGGCTTGTTTTATTGAGAGAGACCAAAGTTATTGCATCAACTTTGGTCATGTCTCCGTTTGTTTTTTTTTTTTCGTGCTTTGATCTATGTGTAATCTTTCTCGAAAAAAAATACCAAATCGAGGGGTCAAATGTTTTTTTCCAGTATTATTATGATTATTATTATCGCTTTTATTGCTGGAAATGGTGTGTTGGAAAAAGATACTGAGGATAAAACACAGTAATTAAACTACAATAGCCTAGACTATTCAATCCCATCAAGATCTTGGGCAGGGGAATCTGAGGCACACGATCATCAACTTTGGGTTGACGGAATAGTCCAACTTCGTACCTTTCTGAAATAGTAAATAAAGTAAATTGCCCAAGGTTTCCAGATTAGTCCAACTTTGTATTTTTCTGGTATAAACCGTATATCTCAGAGAGGTCGTATTTATGTGGGTTGAAATGATTTCATTATCTAAAATAAAGAATATTTTTCCCCAAAGGATCAGTCCAATAATACTACATACCGGTAAATAGCACAATACATCTTTGTGAGTCGTCACTAGTCATAAAATGGTCATCAAGGTGGCCATCTATATATATATATATATATATATATTTTTTGAAAGTGTCAAATTACTTGAGTTTAAAGTTTGAACCCCTTTGCGGCATAAAATGATTTTTCAGACTTGAGAAAATGATTGTCCTTTCTTTAGTCAATTGTCGTGTCTGTTTTATCAGGTTTTTGTTCCTTCCATGCTAATGTGACGCTATATTTACGTTTCTAGGTTCTCGATTTATTTTGTGGCCTATCAGTTTATGCTTCTAGGTTCTATTTTGAGGATTTTCAAAATCCTCTAATGTCGTTGGGTACAAGATTTGGTTTCATGATCACAATATTTGTGATATACATACTTATGAAATTTAGATAAATAAAGCGCACATTCAAAATAATCAGGCATTCATACAATCATACATGTTCATTCTAGCATAGTGAAATTCTAGGCTTCTGCCTTTGCTTCTAGGTTCGTGTGTCTCATACCACCCTTGCCCTTCATCATAGACTTCTACCTAGAGATTTCACTACACCCAATCAATTTTGCACATGTCTCGATTTCTAAAGCTTCCCAAGCCTGACTATACTTGATTGTCCCATACCAACCAAGCATAGGGAAACAAGTTCGTCCAAAGCCACCGATAATTCACTAAACATGGTCCGTCATTCTCCGAGTTTAGGATTATTCCGTACTCCTGAATTCCTATGCGTCTCATACCACATAGAGACCAGCTATACAGGATCCTCTTGATCTCGTGCCCTGACCAAACAAGTGTTCATTTTTCACACATTTGTAGTCTCTAACTTATGCCCTAAAAGTTTACTCATGATTCACTGTGCCACCCTTGGCTACCCCCAAGTTTCTACCTAATGTCTCTTCCCTAGACCTAGGTTTTCAAATCCTTGTTGGCATCTCATTTGGACCATAGTGAATTCCTAACCCTTAATTACCACCTTCTAGTTTTTTTCTCATAAGAAAATGAATGTGTTCTTCAACTCTGACTACTCGTATGAGCTGGTGGGACAACCTCCAGATCAGACGGCGAGACCGAAGTCTACTTAGCAACCGTGCTTTCTAGAATGGGATAACTCATCTCCCTTTCAATGTTTAGCTTTACTCGGGACACGGCTTATACAATATCAGCTCAACTCATAATCATTGTATCCAAACAAAATCGTTGAAAACATATATCTTTTTTGTAAAATAATATTTCAAAATCATTTCAGTTTCCAAAACAAGAGGTAGGGCTTCTAAATTAAATAAATAAATAGTCTTACCAAACTAGTCAATTCCTTTTAATTCTTGCCCAAGGCATCTAAAGCCTAGGCTCTAATACCGCCTTTGTAACACCACGCCTCTCGAGCACCATCTTCTATGTCATCTGACGTTCTACTTTTTTTTGATCAATAATCTTTGGATGCATGGGAGACAGGTCCATGCTACATTTTCTTCTTTTTAGACCCAAATCCAGTAGGGTTTCTGCGTACATTAGTCTATGTACAAAATGACATCATAGTAAATAAGATTCTTTATTTATTCATTCGAAAATTCTGAGTACAATGATCTATTACAATGAAAAATAAATTCAAAGCTGAAGTACATGATTTAGCTTGGGCCTATATGCCCTATATTAAAATAAATAAAAAAATTTCAATAGATAAACCTCTTCGTAAGCTGATTAATTCTCTAAGATGTGAAAAATAGGGGGGTGAACTAAAAAGCCCAGTGAATCATTTCATCTATTTAATTCATTATTTCAACCAAACAATGCAAGCATATCAAACACTTTCAGAGATTAAATCGATTCAAACAATATATTATCTCACTCATAATTTAGACTAGACGAGAGTAACCTCTGTGCTCCAGATCTAGGGAGAGAGATCAATTCTAAAACTCAAACCCATCTCTAGTAAGATCATTCTTGAAACTCATTCCATTCTGGTGTCAGTATTGATTGCCAGTTCCAATTCTACATGGAACACAGAAAGTCTCCCGTACCGATATGTAGTTGGAATCTTATTTAATCTTATTTTTGTGTGTAAGAAAGTAGTAAATAAATATTCCAACAGTATCTAAATACTCAAACCATATAACAATTCACATTCACAAACATTGACTTCCAATTTCTGATGTAGAAGATCATACAGGACGCAATTACAGAGCATACTCTCTTGGTCATAAACAATATATTAGTGCATGATAAACAGTAGCTCAAACAGTGTAACATTCAGATTGACTTCCAATTTTTGATGTAGAAGATCGTACAAGACGCAACTACAGAGCATACTCTCTTGGTCATAAGCAACATAATAATTGAATGACATAAATGCAAAGGACGGAATAAAACCAAACTAACAAAACAAGCAAGCATTATCTAAATCAAAATAATAAATTAAAAGAAGGGAAAGAAACTCACCTTGAGATTGCTTCCTAAAATCTCTGTAGCACTCCGTTGCTACTACCTCGCGAACTATTTAGAATAGCTCAAGCAAGGAAGAACTAGGACTAAGGTTGCCAAGAAGGAGGCAAAGAGAGAGAACAAGAGGAATTTTCAACTCTTGTCTTTGGGATGAATGAAATGGGTAGAGTAGGGGGTTTATATAGAGCCCTCTTCCAACTAGTGATTTTATCTTTCCAATGTGGGACTATCATTTCCTACATATGCATACCTTAACATCACACCAAATGAGATATTTCATTCATGAATGCATTTCCTTTACACATATACTTCTCTATGT
>JAJIYU010018211.1:0-11336 GCA_030144865.1 Tinospora cordifolia
ACTTTAAACAATTGGTTGTTTGAAACGCCTAATATATGCAAGTGTTTGAATTATGGATGTGCTATTGTTTTGAGTTTGAAAAATGGTTGTTTGATAAAGATCCACTGAGCTTTGTGCTCACCCCTTCCTCTCTTATTTTTTAGGGAATTAAATTATGAAGACATGGAAATTGAATATTTTATTTTGCAAGTTTCTATTTTCCTTTTTATGTAAGGGCTTGTTGCCCAATTTTGATTAAGACTTCTGCTGAAAGTTAGCATTTCTATTTTGAGATTATTGATCAACGATGTACTAGTTTATATTACAAAGTTATGTACTTTCTTTTATTAATAAAGAAGTTAATTTTTTCTTTACCTTTAATTGCCTTGATTTTATTAAATGTGAATTTGTACTACTGAATTTATTCTAAGGCATGTGGTATTGAAAAATAGAAAGTCAAGTGTGTGTCACTTGTAAAGTAACACCGGCCCAACCCGACAATTGGTTAAGTCCACCGTCAAAATAATGGTGGTATGTCCAAAACTCAAAGAATGTGGGGGTTGAGGTGTTACACTTTAGGTGCCTTGGGGTAGAATTAGAAAGTCAATCAGCGACTGTTGGACTAGAATTAGAAAGTCTAACTAGGGTTTCACTTTGAATTGAATGGAATATTAAAATGCCATGCCTTCTATTTTAAAATTGAAAACTATTTTGGAAAGTGTTTTTAAAAAGGAAAGAAATGTTTTAAAATGTTTTGTTTGGATACAAAAACTACAAGTTGAGCTAATAGTGGGTAAGCGTTGTCCCGAGTAAAGCTAAACTTTGAAAGGGAGGTGGGTTATCTCGCCCTAGAAAGCACAGTTGCTAAGTAGACTTCGATCTTGTCGCTCAATCTGGAGGTTGTCGCACCAGCTTGTTTGAGTATTCTAAGTTGAAGAACACTCTTACTTTCTATAAAAGAAAATTAGAAGGTGAAAAAAATTAGGGCAAGAAATTGATTAGAAATCGAAAAAGATGCCAAAGGTGGTATCTTGACTAGACAGAGGTTGTGAGTCAACCAGATTGAACCCTAGGTCTAGAGGAAAGACCATAGGTAGAAACATGGTGTAGCCATGGGTGGGATAGTGGATTAAAAGCATAAATCTTTAGGACATGGGCTTGAGACTGAAACTTGTGTGAAAATAGAAAATAGTTTGATCAAGACATGGGACCAAGAAGCTTCTATATCTTTCGATTTCTATGTAGTATGGGATACATAGGAATTCAAGGGTATGGAGGATGCCTAGACTTGAAGAATGATGGACCATGAGTGGTGAATGATCGGTAACTCTAGAAGAATGGGTTTTTCTGTGCTCAGCTAGTATGAGATAGTTGGGTATAGTGGGCTCAGGAACCTAAGTTATAGAGAAATTTGCAAAATTGTTTGGATACGGCTCTATTCTGGATGAAAGCCTAAGTGGAAGGGGTAGAGTAATATGGGACACTTGAACCTAAAAGCTTAGGTGGAAGCTTGGAACTTTGCAGTGCTAGTATGAACTGTTTGATTGTATGATTGCATGATATGCATGCTTTACTGTTTATTTGCTTTGAGACCAAATCCTGCACCCATGCATGAAAAGAACCTAGAAGAAAAACCTTTAGGCCACTAAACAAATCAAGAACCTAGAAACCGAATCTAGAATCATGATAATACGAACGTTTGATGAAACAAACGCCGACGTTGAAAAGATGAACTGGCAAGAGTTCAAGGAGATCTTCTGCGAAAAGTTATGTTTGGAGGCTCCCCTCAGAAAGCTACAGGAAGACTTTGTGTGACTCAATCAAAATGATCTCACCGTGACTAATCATGAGAGAAAATTCATAGAGTTGGCCAAATTTTCTCAAGAACTAATCAAGGAAGAACGAATGAGGGCCAAGAGATTTGCATAGGGTCTCAAGATTGAGATATGCAAAGTGGGCATGACCTAGGGCTTAACACTTACAAAGATATTGTAGAGCAGGCCCTAATACTTGAACAAGAACTCAACCTGGAGCAAAGGTTGAGAGGTAAGAACAAGAGGCCTAGTAATGAAACAGAGCACATAGAGGCTCAGAAAAAGAATAAGAGTGGTGGGAAGGCACCACAAATTCAGAATTAGGGGCAAAATAAAGATGAACTAAAAGAATAGGCGAAGAAGTAGGGACTGTGTTATGTGTACAAGCAGAAGGGTCATTTGGCAAAAAACTGCCCGATTGTACCCGCTCATGCTCCTCAGCCACAAAACACTCAGGGAAGAGGTCAGAATGATCGTTCTCAGGGCAAACAACAATAGCAGAATGCCAATCAGGGTCGTGGGTAGAACTAGGCCAGAGTGTTTGCTATTGACGCTCAAGAAGATCAAGGCCTACCCTAGAAATTATAGTATAACAATGTTAGGAAAGAAAAACTTGATTAGCCCTTTATTTAAATTTGCTATGTGTTAGCATTTATGAATTTTGAATTAAAATAAGGTTTTCTAACCCTGATTTTCAATAAATGAAAATGAATTCCTTAAGAACTTTTGTTGCCCCACGTTAAATATTCGAACGAGAAAGAAAGTGTTAGTTACTTGAAGTAACAATCCTAAAGCGTGTCATGTGGTCAAGTCCACTAAGTCGGAGGTGAAATGTTCAACCTCAAACAGTTGTACCGAATAATTAAAGATTTTAGGATGTGCGTGACTCTAAATGAAAGACAAGCCTATCTCTATAGCAAGTCTTGCCATCGGACCTATTGTATCAGATCATGGATGAACAAAAGGCAAGACGAATGGCTCACAAGCCTAATGGAGGAAAGTGAATGGAATAAGCATACTAACCATAGGCTAGATGCTAAGAATACCCTAAGACTTATGAAGAGAACACCGTATGGGTAATTGTGGATCGTCTAACTAAAGTGGCTAAGTTCCTGCCAATCAGATTGACAAATCAAGTCAATAAGTCTTAAAGAGTCACCTGGACACTAGAGGATATGTTGAGGTCTTATGCCTTAGACCTTAAAAGAAAACTGGAGAAAGTGTTGTGGAAGCATCACGAGGTGGAAGAAGCTACCTAGGAACTCGAAAGATAAATGAAGACCAAGTATCCACATCTATTCACTAGAAATCCTTAGTTATGTACAAATTTCAAGGATAAAATTTTTCTAATGAGTGTAGGTTGTCATACCATGAAAACTCTATATTTAATTAAATGAAATTCAAGATCAATTCAGTGAAATTGGGTGCAAAATAAAATCGGACTCATTTTGGGACTAAATTTTGTAGGTTTTCAAAAGTCTCATTTGGTGACCCTTAGGAACCCAAAACAACCTGAGGCGAAGTAATATGACATGAGCCAACTAATTGGACAACATATCCAAAAATTAAAACAATTGGTCAAGATTAGGGTTTTCATTTGCCAAACGCCCTTCAGGGGGTCCAAATTAGAAAGAATTGGTATTTAGAGTACTTCGGGGAATTGAAATAACCCAAAAAAAAATGGGATGACGTGAACTAACAAAATAAACAACATAACCAAAAATCAAGACAATTGACCAAGATTTGGATTTTCATTTCATAGTGCCTTCAGTGGACTCTAAATAAGGAAAGTAAATAAAAACCAATTTGGCCAAACCATACATTGAAATTCTTAATCTTTTCATGTGATTCCAAAACTATAGGTTATAAATCATAATTCCTTGTAAATAAGGAGATATTAATTTTTATTTGATTTTTATGAACCCATGAAGTTATGGCCACCCTGAGCATGTGCAAGTCAAACGAGTGGAACACCATGATCATGTGTACCCTCACCCTACCCAAAGCTCCATGGGATATAACTTAATTTGAATCCTTGTAAAATGACCCCATATCCCATGCAAATGATTCAGTACACCCACATTAGCAGACATTTTATATAGTCTAGAAACCATGAGACATGGTTCCATATACACCCCCACTTGATTATGTACACCCACACCCACTTAAGCCAAAATCAGCCTAACAATGTACATGTGTGTGTGCACATGTGTGAGCAACCGTATTTAGATAATTTCTTAGAACCAAGATGAGCATCTTTGACTATTATATAGTGTCCCCTTGAATCTGATAGTGTACACCCATGCTTGATGTTCAAGAAATAATAGAATGGGAAAGTATTCCTTGTGTGTTTGTGTGATGACCAAGCAAGGAAACCAAAAAGAAAAGTAGCCATGAGCACATATGGGACGTCCCATTTGGATTAGAATATGATTTAAACCTCTTTTGTGTTTACACATAGTTTAAAAACAAGATTGTACTCATATCTTTTGAATTAGAAAGTCATAGTGGTCTCACTTGCCAACCACAGGCACACTTGCCCTCTTTATGTAAACTTGCCCAAACTTTATGAGCTGCCCAAGACTAACCAAGACGTCCGCCTTGTGCTCTTGAAAATCTATATAAACCCCCTCATGCTCTCATTCTTCTCATCCCAAAGCAAAGAGTTGACACTTCCCTCTTTGCTTGTTCTAAGCCCTCTTCTTGGCATCTCTTCTCACTTCTCTTGTGTTCACAAGTGAGAAGCTTTAATTTCATTCTTCTAGTAAGTTGTTTTGAGTGCCTTTGCTGGTGTTTGAAAGTCCTAGACATTGGGAACATTACTGAATTTTTGGGGCAAGAACTACTACTAAGGTGGAGAGGATTTCTAGAACTTCTATCTTGTTATTTCAAATTCTTAGCATGTTTATTTTTCATTTTACGGCATGTTTTATTCAGTTTTAGCATGATTAATCATATTTAAATTTTAGTTTAGCATGTTTTCATGTTTTTAATCATTCATGAGATCATACTATTCCTAGAAACCATGCTTAGGTTTGCCTTTAAGTTTTCAAGTATGCTATGTGTGTTTCCATGCTTTCTTAAATGTTTAAATTCTAAGATTTAATATTCTGATTTAGTATCATGATTATGTGATTTTAAACATGAGAAAGTAAATATAAGAACCACGTACTATCATAATGACCCGTATGGGTGCTATGGGTGTTCTTAACACATGCTTGGAGTGTGTGGTTGCAAAGTGCAACTAAGGAATACTTCATATGTGACATCCAATGGAAAGTAATAAAGAAATGACTTTCCACCCTAAAGAGGGGTATCTAAATTAAGAATATCAAGGGAGTAGTACCCCTTTCAGTCATAATGTCAACTTGAACCAATTTGATGTATGAATCACTTAAGGTTTGGAAGTTTGTGAATGTGGATGTGTTGGAAATTTGAAACAATAAGCTAATTATTTGATGGATGATCCACTGGGCTATGTGCTCACCCCTCTCTTTTTAACATTTCAAGAAATTGAATATGATGGCAATGAAAATCTGATAGTAGTTATTGTTGGAAAATTCCTTTTTCAATGTAAGGGCGTGTTGCCCACCTTAAACTTATTTGACTTCTGCTAAATTTTTATTTTAAAATTTTGAATTATGTACTCTTGATTATGAATTCAATAATGTACTTCTTTATTTTCTTCAATAAATAAAGAGTTAAAAATATTCTTTTTTTCTACTTCTAATGCCTTATTGAATTTAAAATTGATCAAATTAGATGAGGCACTCATGAAAGGTTCAATAAGAGTTAGAACAAAGGAATTGAGATACAAGTTGTGTACTTGTAAATGTAACATAAGACCCAACCTACCTTATGGTTGAGGTTAAACCTGTTTCTAGGGGGTTGGGGAATTACAAAATCAGAGATGTTAATCAACTAATGATATCTAGGATATGGTCATTCATATCTCATGCTATAAAGGCATGTAATCATCAAGCATAAATAAAACGATCATGTTATTCAACATTCATGTAAACATATGAAATCATGGCATCAATTCATTGTTTAATCATACCCTTGCATGCTCCTAGGCATTCAAGCAATGTAAACACCCGACATGTTCAGCATTAAAAATTCAAATAATACTAGGGAGCAAGGTAATCACTTCCACCTATTGTTTTGTTCCCTTGAGCCCTCTTCTTGTTGCTTCAATAGCCTCGAATCCTCCACCTTTCAAATGAAAGTTATTTTCTTAGTATTTGATACAATTCTTGTTGTTAGATCATATACTAATGGTTACTTAATCATGGTGGTGTGTGCTATGAAAAAGAATCCCAATAGATATGCAACAATGTGTTTTCCCTTCTATGTACCGTTGTAGAACAGAGGGGTACCGCGGTAACTAGAATGTATAGGTGATGAGAAAAGAGAAGAAGCGGACACATTACCGCAGTAGTAAAGATGCATGTGTGGAAAGCGAATAGGTTCTCAAAAGTGTTACCGCAGTAACCGAGGAAGCTTAATTGCACAGCCACGATAGTGTACGACTAAACACTACTATAGTAGTCACGAGGTTTCCCAGAAAACTACACATTCATGCGAGTTATTCTTCACCTCATTTCCTTTCATTCATGGTACTTTGACACGTTGGACTATGGCTCAAAATCATGCATTAAAATGAGTATGAAAGACTTTTATACCTTTATCTTAATCACTTCTTCCTTTGTATTCTTCAAAAGAACACCTCCACACTTCTTGTGTTCTATTTTATCAAAAGGAACTTGTATACTCTTAGAAAACAAACAATAGTAATGGGAAACAAGTATTCCATGTGAGAACTAGTGTCTTACCTCATCTGCAATCATTAATGAAGTTTCAGTAATCACACTTTCATCAATTTGTGCAGTTCCTCCTCAATCTTTGCTTGAGAAACAGTTAGGAAAGGTTGGGATGGATTGAAATCAATGTAGGACGTGTATGGGATGAGAATGAATCGACTGATGACTGTTGATAGGGTTTATGGGAGGGTTTGCAGGCTATAAATCCGAATAAACGATAATTAGGGTCTTTGCACGATAATGGTAACTTATATAATCACGTACTATTGCGGTAACTCAATACACTACTGCGGTAACTCAATACACTACTGCGGTAATCATGCATTACCATGATAGTCAGAAATATGTTAATTTTTTGGATATTTTTGGGATTTGCTCACTTTACCTCGGTAATCCCAACCACTACCACGGTAGCCAAGGCCCTTTGTGTTATATTCATATTTTTGTTGATATTTTTCATGTTTTTTCTAATTTATATTATTTTTATAGATTATTTTGGGTTCCTTAACACTGTGTTATATGATTATGAAACACTTATGTCTTCTCTTATTTATTTAAAATATTTATTTTATATTAATAAATTCTAAAATTATGTAAAGGGTTTATTGACTTTTGGGGTATTACACAATCACTGTTCTTACCAAACTGGTCATACCCTAATGACTTAAAATCCATTATGATTTATGTTTCAGCCTCAAAGCATCATTGTGAGACTTGCTTTATGTGAGTTTAAGGTTCCTAATGCATAACCATGGTTACCCTGCATCCATTGTACCAAAACCATCATTGTGTCTTATGTTGGTGGGCCCCATTTTGTCATTTGTTGTGATTAACCATTTGGGATCCACTTTAACACTTTGGTTATGTTCTTAAGATCTTTAATAGGTTATTTTAGGTATTCCTAATTATCCACAAGTTTACATTAAGTTATTCATTAATGGAATGTAACACCTTGCCTCCCCCTGTGGCCTTATTTGAGATTCTGAAGGGCACAACTATTGAAATGCTCGTGAACAAAATAGTAACAGACACGTTGAAGTCACATGCAAATCATATTCAACATTGTCGAGGCCACCCGAAAGGCTGGATGTCACTTTTCTCTCTTTTCTATCTTTCTATCCCAACTCTATAAGACTTCTTGGTTTATAATAACTCACATATATTTCACATAAACATTTTGAAATAAAGTTAACTAATTGAAATTCCATGATTGAATATATACCTTTTACACTCAAGAGGTACAAGGACATTTGAGTTTATTCAATGAAATTAACAACTTTGAAACTAATAGGAAAAATTGGGCCAACATGCTTGACTTAAAATAAAACTATTAAACTAATGAATCTTGAAAAGAAATCACTAAGGTAAACTCCAACTTGATCACTGGTTTCCTAAAATATTAGAAAAGAAGGGTGAGCTCAAAGAGCCCAGTGGATCATCCCATGTAATACCCTAAAATTTAGTTGGATAATAAAATAAAACAAACCTTGTGAAAACCATGAAAATAACAGTGCAAAAAACATACAATTCGATATATGAAGGGGTAGGCAAACAACAACAAAACAAAAATTTGCACATGATCAACTCACTAGTTATTGTGATAATGGAAATCCTTACCGTAGTAGTGGATTCCTGCCCAAAAAATCATCCAATAAAAACATTGTGTTCTATTTATTGTGGTAATGCCTTCTCACTACTGCGGTAATGCGTATAACACCTACATGAAAAAGATTATGTAAAGTTTCTAAAATGATTATAGGAAGCTCCTAACACGTGTGCAACTTCTAAAATCAACATGTGCTAATACTTGTGCAAACGAAACAAATAAAATAGAAAGGAAAGGAGTTAGGAGAGATTTCTTCTACCGAGGAAACAACCCCAAGAACTTCCTAAACTCATCCTCATTAAACTCTATATAAAACTAGCATGAGCATCCCATTCTCTTCACTCAAGCATGTGCAAATCACTTCTCTTCGTGTTCTCCTAGCCGTCTTCTTGAAACTTTTTCATTCCCTAGCATCCCACATAGCAACCATAGTAGTAGTAAGGAGGAAAACCCAAAATATTGCATAGCAATGGCAAAAACCTACTTCTAGGCATTCTTTTGGAGAAATTAGAGGATTCAATAAATCAAAGAAGGTATAACAACCTTATCTAAGTCTCAAATGCATGATGCATGATCTAGAGTTCGAATTATTAGGATGCCAAGGTCATAGGAAAGCAAAAGATGGAAGAAACTACACAAAAATTCAGTTTTTGTACTGATTACCTTGGTAGTGATCAATATTACTACGGTAATGCCTTAATCTTCCTCTATTTCTTAGCTTTCACACTAATTACCATGGCACTCTACCAGGGTAATACACTATATTTTCATCGCTACCCGGTGGTTACTGCGGTAATGATATTGAACATCTGTTACCTCCTATGGTTACTCCAGTAATGTGCTCTGCCCCACTAATTTCCCTTTGCTTACCATGATAGCCTACTGCAATAGTGACTCTACACTACCTTTTTTTTTACTTATGCATACTTATTATTGCGGTAATCCTTCTCCTACCACGATACACAAAACCAATATCACATTAAAACTCATCTAACATGATTTCTTTGCAGAATTAAATACCAAATAGGGTGAGGAATCATTAGAGTATGATTCAAAAGCGTTAAAAACACATAAATAATGCATTAAATCTTGATCTTCAAGGTTAAAGGCTCAAAAAAGGCTTGGAATAACAATACCAAGGATAAGAAGGGACTAAAGCTTTGAGGTGGAGATGATTTTTAAGTTTTAAATTATTACCTTGATTCAAATAATGTATGCATGTATGTTTGTAGTCTAGGACTATGGTTTTTATTGAATATACATGTTATGCCTTGAATATGCATTCTTAGAGTTATATGGATGATGATGCATTTTTTCAATGATATGTGTGATAACATGATCTATGCTACATAAAATAATATGCCTATGATGTATTGTTCACCATGCTCACATGCTATTTTCTTGTTTTATATCTGACTCGATATGATATGGTTTGTTTCACCATTAAAGAAATATTAACAAAGATAATAATCACGTATTGGCGCAATGATGGATTTCATCGTGAGTGTTCTAACTCGGACCTGGCTTGCCGATTATTTGATTTTCTTGAATTGGAACTAGGCGTTTAGATTGACCCCACTTCCTTGGGTGAACTAGAAATTTGGATTGACCCCACTTCATGGTTCAAGGGTTTGAGCGTTTGGATTGACCTCTCTCCCTAGATTTGGAACATGAGGTAGATTTCTTAAGTCTTAATGCTATCTGATAAATAACCAACTATTTGAATCACCTAATGTATGAAAGAGTTTGACATATATGTTTTATTTTATTGAAATAATGGTTTCAATATTTGAAATGATCCACTGGGCTCTTCAGCTTATCCCTTTTTCTAACAACTAGTTTTCTTTATTACTTTTAAGATGTTTCATTAAAATAAAAGGTCCTTGTACCCTTGATTATTTCAGTTACAGATTTCAAAGTGTTTTATGTGAAATCCCCATGAGTTAATATGTAATACCCTGAAAAAACTGTATTTAATTAAATGAAATTCAAGATCAATTTAGTGAAGTTGGGTGCAAAATGAAACCGAGCTCATTTCGAGGCTAAATTTGACAGGTTTCTAGAAGTCTCATTTGGTGACCCTTAGGGACCCAAAACAACCTAAAACAAAGTAAGGTAACATGAACAAAGTAATTAGACAACATATCCAAAAATTAGAACAATTAGTCAAGATTAGGGTTTTCATTTGCCAAACACCCTTTGGGGGTTCCAAATTAGAAAGAATTGGCATTTGGGGTACTTTGAAAAATAAAAATAACCGAAAACAAAATAGGATGACATGAACTAACAAAAATAAACAACATATCCAAAAATCAAGACAACTGGGCAAGATTTGGATTTTCATTTCATAGTGTCTTTAGTGGGTTCTAAATAAGGAAAGTAAATGAAAACCAATTTGGTCAAACCATACATTGAAATTTTTAATTTTTTTCATGCGATTCCAAAACTATAGGTTATAAATCATAATTCCTTGTAAATAAGGAGATATCAATTTTTATTTGATTTTTGTGAACCCATGAAGTCATAGCCACCCCTAAGCATGTGCAAGTCACATGGGTGGAACAACATGATCATGTGTACCCTCACCCTACCCAAAGCTCTACGGGATGTTTCCTTTATTTGAATCCTTGTAAAATGATCTCATATCCCATGCAAATGATTTAGTACACCCACATTAGTAGATGTTTTATATGGTCTAGAAACCATGAGACATGATTCCATAAACACCCCAACTTGATTATGTACACCAACACCCACTTAAGCCAAAATCGGCCCAACCATGTACATGTGTGTGTGCACACATGTGAGCAACCCTATATAGATAGTTTCCTGAAACCAAGATGAACATCTTTGACTATTATATGGTGTCCCCTCAAATCTGATAGTGTACACCCATGCTTGATGTCCAAGAAATAAGAGAATGGGAAAGTATTCCTTGTGTGTTTGCGTGATGAGCAAGTAAGGAAACCAAAAAGAAAAGTAGCCATGAGCACATGTAATACTCCAGAATTTTGTCAAATAATTAAATAAATTAATTTCAAAATTCTTTTGAGTGCAAATTGTGGGATAACACATGAAAAATAAAATAAATTAGAGTTATAGTGAAAATTAAAC
>JAJIYU010018212.1:0-11315 GCA_030144865.1 Tinospora cordifolia
ATAACTGTGTGAAATGCTTAATGTAATGAAAGTGTGTGCATGTTTTGGATTTCTGGTTTATATAATGCTAGTGATGTGTAGGGATGATCCACTGGGCTCTCGAGCTCACCCCATTATCTTTCACAGGTACTCGAGGAGGTGGAGTACCCTAGTCGACCGTGATCTAGGGTTGGTTTAGTGATCTCGCTGGGAGATCACTGTTGGACTTGTGCACGAGTTTTTGGTGTCATTTTCACTGATCATGTATATGTTTTGAACAGACCGTGTGGCCAAGTATTTCTTTTTGGAAACTGTTGTATATTTTAGAAATGTTATTGGGACTTTGGCTCGATGAGCTTATTTTTTATCACAGTTTTGAGATGAATTTTATGATGTTACTTTCAGAAACTATCATCATATATATGATGGTTTTACTGGAGCCCTGATGGACGGGCTGATGTTTTGATGGTTTTCGCTGTAGAGATTTGCTTTCCATTACTGATAATTACTGTGAAAAATCCGGTGAAGTATTTGAAACTATTTTCTGAATTATGTTATTCATCGATAAACATAGTAGCATGTTTATCAGGATTTAAATGGTTTTTCTCATTTGCTGAAAATTGAGACATTGGGTTTAGTGTGTAGAAAGAGGTTGGCAACCCTGGACTGCCGGCGGACTAGCCCCTAAGAGAGATCGAGAGTCCCGCGCGCACAGCAGAGAGCTGACGGGAGCGCTAGTAGAAGCGCTAGCCCCACGTGACGCGTGCACGAGCTGACTCGGGTCCCGGTCCGGGGGGGTCCGGGGGGTGTCACACCTTGGTTATACTATTAATTATTCACGCATTTTTCGTAAGGTATATTGACCAAAAGAATAATTTTTATATGTGCATTATTCGATCATTATTGTTATATGTTTATATGTGAATTATTCGATTTTTATCCCTACATTATACCACATTTCATGGGTTATATATACAATTATTCACGCATTATTCAATCGTTATCGCTAGATTTTTATATGACCATTATTTGATCTTTATCCCTACATTATACCACATTTCACGGGTTATTCATACCATTATTCACGCCTTATTTGATCGTTATTGCTAGATTTTTATACATACATTATTTGATCTTTATGCATCTATTATACTACATTTGCGGGTTATATATATCATCCTACACGCATTATTTGACAGTTATCACTACATTTTTATACACGTAATATTCAATATTTATCCCTATAATATACCACAATTCAAAGGTTATATATACCATTGTTCACACATTATTCGATCGATATCGTTAGATTTTTATACGGCATTATTCGATCTTTATCCCTTCATTATGCAACATTTTACGGGTTATTTATACCATTATTCACGCATTATTTGATCCTTATTGCTAGATTTTTATACACGCATTATTCGATATTTATCCCTACATTGTACTACATTTTACTAGTTATATATATATCATCATTTACAAATTAATTATTTGATTGTTATTGCTATATTTTTATACGCATATTATTCAATGTCTATTCCTACATTATACCATATATCATGTGTTATATATGACATATATATTATTCATGCAATAATCGATCGATATTCCTACATTTTTATGCGTGCATTATTCTAGCATTATACCTATATTATACCACTATTCACGGGTTATACCATTATTCACGCATTATTCTACTGTTATGTCTACATCTTAATATGCACATTATTCAATCGTTATACCTACATTATACCACCATTCACGGGTTATACCATTATTCATGCATTAGTGGTATTATATAGGTATAACATATGAATAACGTATGTATGCAACGTAATATATTTACAATGGTCAAATAAAACATTGTTATAGGTTTATATAGATAATGTTCATGAATTAATGTTGTAATAAATTATGTTCTTTTAACAACAGTCGACTAACAAACATTGTAGAAGGTGTCATTCGACAAAGAACAACTACTATTGATGTAATTACATAGAACAACGTTTGTCTGCTTGTAATGCCCTTTTCAATAACATTCCCATGGTGAACATTATTGTACACATTTTACATAAGCGATTTAACAATAGACATTTTATGAATGTTGTTGTATGTCTTCTATTAGAACGGTTGTTTATGCACGTTGTCGAATTGACGTTATTGTATTATTAATTTCTTGTAGTGATGATTGTAACTATGAGGAATACTTTTCTTTAATATATGTTGTCTATTTTATATGTCGAATAATATGTATTGTAATCTTGTGCTTGACGATTACACATTTTCATAATACCTCATGCAATTATATTCTAGAATTTGTGAGATGATGAGCATGCTAAAAATGTGATGTTACGAAATGTCCTAAGTAATTTTAATTAAGACCTAAACCATGTCCTAGTGTAGTGTTCCATGGGGGATCACTGTGGGTGTTTTTGAATAACAAACGACAAGTGTGTCCCTAGTTCCCAATGATGGAAATGATGGATATGTTCTTAATTTTCATAGATGGACTGATGCGTGTGTCTCTAGTTCTTGGATGTTGGGTCATGGTTGTGTCCCTATACCCTTGAAAATTGGCATAAGATTTGCTACTTATCTTAGATGTGGATATGTGGAGAGAATATTGAGGTTAGTCCTTTCTGTTTGAATGTCAACTGATAAATAATTAAATTGTTTGAGTCACTTAATGTTCTGATTAGTATTTGCATATTTTGCATTTGAACTTGGATAATACTATTGATGTATTGCGTACAATCCACTTCACTTTTGAGCTCACCGTACTTTCCTTTTTAGGTGACTATCGAAGATACTTATGTTGACGAACATTATTGAGACATTTCTTGGTAGTTGGGTGCCTCAGTGTTGAGGTCATCAATGGAATAAGAACATCAATTTCTATTTTGAGTTGGGTAGGTGACCTATTGAATTGGCTCGTGTATTAATTTTCTCATTAGTTGGAAGTCGACCCTATGAGCCGAATTTTGGTTATTACTCTCATGGATGTTGACTTAGTCTAGTATGCCTCATGGAAATTTTAGCATTTGTTTATAAAGAAAGTCACTTATTGAAATCATTACTCATATGTTTTATGTGACATGACGTAGTTTGTCCAGGAGGTTAGTTATTTGTATTTATGACAATAATATCTAAATTCTCGATGATGACACGTGGATGATAATCAATATAAAAGTGCAAGTGCATACGTTTCCATGTATGACTTGGATGCGATAATGTGAAGGTATCAAGGTTTGGGGTGTTATAGAATGCTAGATTTAAGTATATAATATCAACTTGCTACTCAGTAGGCTCATATGGATATCAAGCTCACTACTCTAAAATATTTTAAGTTAATCTAGGTTGGATAAGGGAAGAGCATTGTGATCGTGTGATCTTCCCTGCATAGTTCATAGTAGGTTTTTTTTTGTTATTTGGGCATTATAAAATAATGTGTGTAAGTTTTGAAAAATGTAAAGCTGAACTAGACTCTATTAATATAAATAATGTTACAGAAGAAGTCTTGGCATTAATTGTTGTTATGATAAAAATGACTCAGTGACATAAATGAATTGAGTAAGAGTATGTCCATTAATCATGTTACATATGACATATGAATATATTTAAATATGACGTGCTGAGACGATCATGAGCCACAATGAGGTCAAATGGTTGTATGGGCCCAAATCAAGTGGAAAAGATAAAAAAGAAGAAGAAGAAGACAGAAAAGAAATTTGTATTTATCTTTGGGCCAATGAATGGGTTGTATAAGGAGGAGAAGGGATCACCAACATGGCATCTATGTAGACTCTTTTGGATGATGTCAGTGATGAGTAAGACCATTGAATGCTTGCCAAATGGCAAGAATGTTGCATCAACAAACATAAGCATGCATGCCTATTTAAGGAGAAAGTTAGTAGATAAGCAATCCACTTTATCATCTTCTTTGTCATTTTTTTTTCCTACAAGTCCAGAAACATAGCCTCCATTAGAGTATTATTTTGAGCTTGAAAAGAAGCCAAACAAGTGGGAACTTGGAGCTAAGCTAAGAGGGAAAAAGAATCTACATTTCAAGGAGAACCACATATCTCCCATGCAAGGGGTTTTAAAGTGATGACTTGTTCATGGTGTTTGAGCGCATCTTAGAGCTTGGAATTCACCTATGCGAGATAAATAATCATCCTTAATTACATCATGGAATCTAATTCATGAAATTATTCGTGTAAAATTAGAAATGTGATGATTTTCTTCTCTTTGTACATGTTATCCAAATTTGAGCAAAATAAAAGACAAAGAGTTTCAAGATGGAACTTAAAGCCTTTGAGGCCACTCAAGAACATACGACTTGTACCAACTTAAACAAAGGTATTGAAATCAAGCATTGTTAGTGATAAGATTGTGTGCAGTGATGGAATTTGATGTAAGATTTATATGTTTGATGATGATGTGATCATTGTTAGAAAATTGTTTAAGTTTGTAGATGAGTTGTGTGCTTGTAAATCATACTCTCCATGGAATTTCTTGGGGATTTTATGATCATTTGAGCATGCTTACATGTCCTAAATATGAAGTCGTGATTTAATCATGCCGAGTTATAAGTTTATATCGATGGAAAATTGAGTTAACTTGCATGGATGTTCATGGTGGTTTGCTAGTATGGTTGTGCATGATTAAGCAAATAAATTAGTGATGTTAACATATTTCTAGGAAGGATCTGCTTCCTATTTTTTATGTTTTAGGAAGGTGATTGACTCATATGTTCCAATTGTTAGATTACGTTTTGGTGAGCAATTTGGATGAATTATAGTTAGTAGATTGCTTGAAGAAATATGGCTGTTTTTTAATCCTATTTTTAGTATATTGTTCATGAATTTCAAAAAATAGCTAGGGTTATCCAAATGCTTTGAGATTTGGTGTGTAGCCTACTGGGAAAATATTGAATGTGCACAAAAATTAGTTCCATGAAACTCAAAAGTTTGGTAGGGAAAACGTGTGTAATTGTCATACACTGTTCTCTTTTTGGCAGATTCAGATAAGGCAAGTTCGTGTGAGTTGAAACCTTGTCACGCAGATAGGTGTGCATCTTGAAAAATTCGTTAAGTATTAAAAATAGGGTCTTAAGCGATCTAAGGGCTAATTTGCACTCTTTCACCATAATTTGACCAGTATGACTTGGTTGACCATCACAATTAGAATGTGTTTAGACTTGATCTTATTTGACCTAAGTTGATAAGTTTGATTAAGGTAGATCGAGTTAGTTCAAGTTGACCGCATAACTTACAATCAATTGAATGGACCAAGTTATCAAGGGTTGACCCGAATAGTATAAGTTTGACCAAGACAACCCCATTTGTTTACCAGTTGATAGTAGTAAAAAAAAATTGATTTGAGGAGTTTTAATATGAATATTAAGTAAATGTGTAACTTGCACAGGACTTAATAGTGAGGTAATGTAACCAACAACCATGAGAACGTTGGAGGTCAAGTTAGTCCGTGAGTAGTAATTTGGTTTATGTATTTAACTTTTTATTCTACTTATTGTTGGTGCATAATTGGTTGCCATATGCATTGCATATTACATTAAGATAGGACTAATCAACGGATCTTGAGATGTGCTGACTTGGCCTAAGGATGAGAGGTTCCAAGTTGTGAAAATTGGATCATGATAGTCCTTTAATTAGAGTAGTACATTGTTATACTCAGTGGATATAATTAGAGTAGTGCGTGACACACTATCTAGTTCGTGGGTGGCGATTGTACCACCTGGTCGATGGGCCATAATTGTCGATATGACAGTGTGACTTGGATGATGGTCAAGCCTATCTAGAAATAGCGGTATGACCATAGGATCCTTAAACTGAAAGAAGAGTGCTGAGTTTAAATACTTGGCCCTTAGAATATGGCATAATTCATGGCATACTAGATTGTTACCTCTTATATGTTGAAGGTCATTGCGTGCTATCTGTTGTTGCATCCTATTACTATTTATCATTAACGCATGTGAAAGGTTTTAAATAATTAAATGATTATGATATTGTTTGTTGCATTTCATATAGAATGCTAAACTTAAGTAAATAATATCATCTTGCTACTCACTTGGCTCACGTGGACATCGAGCTCATTACTCTTACACATTTTAGGTCCGTTTAGGGTAGATATGGGGAAGGACATTATGATCGCATTATCTTCCTAGCATAGTCCAAAAGAGGTAGTTTTTCTTGTTATTTTGGCATTATAAATCAATGTGTATAAGTTTTAAAAAATGTAAAGTTGAACTAGACGCTATTAATGTAAATAATGTTAAAGACTTTCGTTGTTATTAGTACATTATTCCACTTATTTTTTACTAATGTTTTATGAATATTATAAATGATTTGATGGTGAGCTTAGCAATAGTTGTCAAGTTCAACTAGTAGAATGGATTCATTATACTATTGTGTAGGTCGGGGCTGCCTATAAGTTGTTACAGAAGGGGTCCCAAAAATGTTGGTATTAAAGCCCTTCTTTTAAAGTTGGAATTAAGCATAAATATATGAGTCCGAAAGTTCTATCCTTCAAAAATTATTTTCAGAAATATATCACATAGTAGTGGTAGAATAAGATTTAGGGTTATTATGTTTGCAAGTTTGATGTTGGAAAATGATTATATGTGAATTGCAAACAAGATGTTACCTAGACGCAATAGACCATGGCGGGTACCATAAGACTCTACCCCTCTTCAGGATCCCATACTAGGACGAAAGTCAACCCTTGTGCGAGCATCCACCGATCCTCTTGCACCAAGGCTCGTACCCTCACCACCATTTGTCGAGCCATATGCATTCTAATGGCTTAAGATCTTATTTGGCACAGGGGGAGTTGTTCCAAGCATTTAATGCTGGATTACATCATAAGATAAATGGGATTGTTACTAATATGAAGTGAAAAACACCTCTAGCAACTCCTGCTCCACTTGCAGCCGAACGAGCTGATGATAATTATGATGAATTTTAAGAGGAGATTGAGGCACCCTACAAGCACCATAGGAGAGATGAAGGAAAACAAATTTCCCATGATAGATTACTAAAGACATGGAGTGGCATTAATCTAGAGCAAGCGAAGGTTTGGTTGTTAAATGTTGTGAAGATAGCATGATTGATGAAGTTTTCTGAAGAAGAATAGGTGTTGTTCTCTACACATACATTAGGGATTGATGCCACTAGATGGTGGTTGGCAGTTTTGGTTACCAAGCGCCTAGTTGAGTGTTGGGCAAAGTCTAGAGAACTATCTTTGGCAATGTTTAGAGATCTATCTTCGGCAAAGTAGAGAGGGTAGGATTTTATTATCGGGATTGAGTACTGTTATCTGACAGGTGATACATGGTTCTAGCCTAGAGTCGTTGAAGCGCTAAGCCTTGAGATAAGGCAAATAGTAAGGATGAGCTACTACAAGTGCAAATTGTCTTAGGTGATACCAAGAAGACATCAGTACTAACTCATATTAACCAAGGTCAATGAGAAAGGAATAAAGGTTACAAAAAGAAAAGTTTGTCTAGGGATCGACAACCGCACCACAAACCTAGCCTACCATGATGATGTTAGTTGCTGCCACCCCTATCTAGATAGTTGAGCCACCAGCACCAATGCATTCTAGGGGTAGAGGCTAAAGTAGAGGTTGAGGTAGGGGAGGCAAAGGCTTAGAGTGTAGGCGACCAACACCGGTAGTACAAATAGGGTAGCCAGTACAGACATCGCAAGTAGTGTAGAGACAACATTTTACCTATTATCAGTGTGGGAAAATTGGGCATAAGAGATCAAAGTGTCCTACCTTATTAGCTTGGTTGATGGTATAGACGCGATACAAAGTGATAGCACAAGCATTCACTTAGACTAATCTGGAGGCTACCAAGACATTGGTAAAAGGTACTGTCTCTATTTCAGATTTGACTTTATATGTGTTAGTTGACATTGACTCTACTTTATCATTTATATCTGGGTCTATCATTAATAGATTAAAACTTAGACCAATTAGGGAATCCGTTGGCTTGTATTGAGTACTATTGCAAGAGAACATATTTATTGCATTATGATTTGTGAGCATTGTGTGATACATGTCGATGACTTAGAGACAGTGGTAGATAAGCGGATATTAAATTTTTTGGAGTTTGATGCCATCCTAAGTATGGATTGGTTGGCCACTTATCAAGTTTATGTTGATTGTTATGTTAAACATGTGGTATTTCATATTTGGAATCGACCTGTAGTGGTGTTCCAAGGTAGAAATTCAAATAAACCTAGCACTCAAGGTAAATTAGCGTAACCAGATGAGATGTGTGCCCTAGTGAGGTTAGTTGTCGCAGATTATGGTGAACCTTCCAAATTAAGACTTGAGGATATTTTTGTGGTGTGTGAGTTCCCTGAGGTATTCCCAAATGATTTGCTCGATTTGCCTCCAATATGAGAGATTGATTTTTTTATTGAGTTGGTCTTGGGGACTAAACCAATTTCAATACCTTGTTATTGTATGGCACCTAAGGAGTTATAAGAGTTGAAGGTTCAACTAGAAGAGCTACTAGGTAAGGGTTTCATTCGACCTAGTACATCACTCTAGGGAGCTCTAGTGTTGTTTGTAAAAAGAGAGATGGGAGTCTTTGCTTGTGCATTGACTACATATAGGTGAATAAGATGACTATAAAGAATAAAGACCCTTTTCCCGGATTGATGATTTGTTTGATCGATTGAAGAATTTTAAAGCATTCTCAAAGATTGATTTGTATTCGAGTACCATCAGCTACAGGTTAGAGAAGAGTATGTACCGAAGATAACTTTTTTGTAATACCTTGAAAACTCTGTACTTGATGAAATAAAATCCAATGTCTATTCAGTGAAATTTGGGTGCAAAATGAAATCGAGCTCATTCTAGGGCTAAATTTGGCAGGTTTCGAAACTCTCATTTGGTGCCCCTTAGGGACCCAAAACAACTTAAAATGAAGTAAGGTGACATGAACCAATTAATGGGACAACATATCCAAAAATTAGAATAATTGGTCGAGGTTAAGGTTTTCATTTGCCAAATGCCTTTCGAGGGTCCAAATTAGAAAGAATTACCATTTAGGGTATTTCGACGGATCAAAATTACCACAAACAAAATGAAATGACATTAACGAACAAAATGAATGAAATATCCAAAAAGCAGAACAATTGGCCAATATTTAAATTTTTATATTTGCCTAGTGACCTCAGTGGGTTTTAAATTAGGAAAGTTTTTGAAGAAAAATCATCTAGGGCCAAACTATACCTTAAAATGTGCATTAGGTTCATGTGATTCCAAAACTATAGGATATAAATCGTAATTTCATATAAATAAGGATATATTAATTTTTATTTGATTTTTGTGAACCCATGAAGTTATGGCTACCCCTAACATGTCCAAGTTACATGGGTAGAACATACCCTACCCTACCCAAATCTCCATACGACGTGTCCATTATTTGAATCACTGTAAAATGATCCTATTTTCCATGCAAATGATTCAATACACTCCCATTAGTAGATGTTTTATATGGTCTAGAAACCATGAGACATGATTCCATATATACCCCTACTTGATTGTGTACACCCATACCCACTTAAGTCAAAATTGATCCAACAATGTACATGTGTGTGTGCACATGTGAGCCACCTGTAATACCCCAAAATTTTCAAATGCATACAAATCGAAAATGGATTTTTAAAAATTATGAAACAAATGTAAAAATATGTGAAACCATGTTTTAAATGTTTGTATTAATGTTTGATAACAAAATAAAATAGTATCATGTATTAGAATTTGGAGAAAAATCTTGGAGAAAATGTTGAAAAATTACTTTTGTACTGGTGACCTAGGTCATCAGCGACCATGATCATTGACGACCGAGGTCATTGGTGACCGCGGTCATCAGATGAGAAATCCAAAAAGAATTAGATCACATGGGTGACTGCGGTCCATAAAGTGCCGACCGTGGTCCGTAAAGTGCTGACCGTGGTCCGTAAAGTGTCGACCGCGGTCTGTAAAGTGCCGACCGCGGTCATTGAGCGAGATTTAAAAAGATTCAAGCGCTAACTTTCTCATTTCTCACTAAAATAGTTTGGGGTTTGGAGGAGACGACTTAAGGGCGATTTGAAGGTGAGTTCCTTGATTTCATTTGAGTTTCCCTTAATATTTGATCTCATCTAAAGTAGTTATCAATTGTTACTAAATCAAAAGGATGGAGATCCATTTGAGAGCGTTGTGTTGAGGGTATAATGGCTAGAAACCAAAGCCAAACGTGGTGAGCTTCTTTCCCTTTCCTTGTGTGTGTGTTTGGACACTAGTGTGGATGATTTATGATGGTTACTTGGTTGTTGAACTGAAGGGGTTGACCAAATTGAAACAAGATTCCGTTTTTAAGGTTTGATCAAGGGGTTTTGGCAAAGAAACAATGTAAGCACCAATCCTTAGCTGGTTTATGTGTTTGAATGATTGTTTGGTGTCCACTATACTAGATTTAAGCGTTAAACTGAAATAGGAATCACAAGTATGGCGTACACATGCAAAATCTCACTACTGGGTGAGAAATCATGTGTGGACCGCGGTCCACACAGGACCGACAGCGATCGATGGACGTGAATAGTGTTTTGGAGTGTTTTGTGTACACTCTGAAGCACTGAATGATACTAGACCCCTAGGGCTAGGTTAAATGAGTATTGAAAACCCAAAGCAACGTATCACTATCGTCTAATAATGTAGATTGACGGTATTGGACTGCTGTGCGAGGAGCGACGATCGAACAGTATTCTGGCGTGTACAGGTGGGGTTGACTATCTCTTCCTCACTCATTAGTATTATGCAAACTTAGGATATGAAATGTGATGATATCACACCCCGACCCCCAGACCGGACGTCGTGTCTGTCAATCTGAGGCCCTATCGTCGGGCGTCGCGCGGCTCCAAGCTCGGCGCATGGTCCGCCGAGGCCCCGGGCGTGCGACAGATGTCGTTATTCTATCTTTCTACCTCTATACACGAGGTATAAATCATTTCTTTAATTTCAAATAGTCATTTTAATCATGCTTCACTAAGCAGTTAGTTTCACATCAAGTTCACCGGATGTTCAAAATCATATTTATACTAGAAATCAAGATAATAATAGCAGAAGCATTTCTTTCAGATCAAATCTTTCTAAATCATTGAACACTATATAGCGTACCATAATTAAAAATCATCAGCTTATCAGTCAAGATAAAACAGTGTTCAAAATGGTAAAAACAGTCCTGTATTTACATATACAAAAATATGATACATGGCCCTCTGGCCCAAGTTCAAAATATACATCATAAA
>JAJIYU010018213.1:0-11291 GCA_030144865.1 Tinospora cordifolia
TTTTTTCTAAATATTATTTATGCAAAATTTTGATATATATACTAGCTGAAATACTTTTTTTTTAAATTAATGCTACACATTCTAAAAGAAAACTTTATACACACACACACATATATATATTTCAAAACATTTTATCAATGCAGTAGGGCGTCTAACCATATCAGGCCTCATCGAGCGCTTTTCAAGTTCTGTTAAGCACTTTTCAATTATTTTTAAGAAAATAAAAATATCTTTTTGAATTTTTAAATTTTATATATAATTATAAACTTTAAATTTTGAAAATTACCTTCTTCAAATTTGGAATTAATCCAACTGAGAACTTTGGAAACTAATCTAAATATTGGAAATTGAAAACTTTAGTGATTTTATTATGCAAAGTTGGTGAGTTTAATTCCAAATCCTAGTGGAATTGTGCCTTTTGAAATAGATAATCCAAAAGTTCATTAATTGAAGCAAGATGTCACTAAAGCATAACATTAAAAGATAATTGCGTACATGTAATTCATACAAACGGTGTTTATGATTCCATTCAATTACATATGATTTTTACTAAAAATCAAAACTGAACCAAACTAAGTTCATTTTAAGTTTGTATAACTTCTACCTAAACTGAACCGTATTTGTTTGATTTATTTCAGTTTAAGTTAATTCTGTTGTTCTTGTTAACTTCATAGTTATAAATCTTATGATTAAAATTATTTTATCGTTTTAAAATACAGTTAATCTTTCAAATATTATGTCTAATTTTTTTCATTAAAATTAAAACAAAAAATAAGTTTATATTCATTAAGTTTTTTGAACAAAATTTTTCTTAATTAATCTTTTATGTACTTAGAACACTCTAATTATAAATATTGAGTAGTTAAACATAAATAAATTAATAAAAATTAACATATTCAAAAAATGTTAATCATTCTCTTGCTTTTATCCTAATACTTTTTTAGGATTAGCTAAACTGATATTTTTATCTTTATATCAGTTCGATTCGGTTTTATACAATTTTCAAATGCCTAAATTATAATCTAAACTGAAGCAATCACTATTATAAAATAGCAAATCGAAAATCAGACTAAATGCCACAAAAATCAAACTGAGTTGAACTAATTACATTGGTTTGGTTTGGTTTTTTTTTATTTCTTCTGTCTGCATGAATACCTCTAATTCACACAAATATCTATAGACCTAAAAAATAAATAAAAAAGAAAGGAAGAGGTTAATATTCGGCAAGAAGTGCATATGCACCACCTATAGTGATAATTGATAAACATGTGATATTACAAAATAGATTTTTGAAGTAGAGCAATACTTGAGGATGGACTCTATCAACTCGACCATGCAACTTCTAATGTTTTCCCATTTGATCAATCAAGACTCTCATCCTTAGTATAAAATTGTCTTATATCTTAGTCAAAGCTATAGTAATAAGTAGTAGGTTTTAGCTTGTAAATTATGTTAAGTGAGACCTAATTTTTCTAAAAGTGTTTTTTCTGAGAATATTTTCTGAAAAAAAGACTTTTTAGGAAAGCTCTTTCAATCAAGACTTACTAACCTTTATCCAAAGAAAAACAATGAAGAGGCACTAAATTATGGCTTTGAGCAGTTCTAGTTTTAGCCAACTTGAAGTCTATTTTAACCAAGTTGCCAAACTTTGTCCCAATTTTAATAACTTATATCATAATGTAAATTAATTATTTAATCATAAAATATTGTGTGAAATATATGATCAAATTTTCACAATTCATATTTAATAAAAACTTACACAAATACAATATATAAAATTAATTTTGTGACAAAATATGCCCTTATTGACAAATTTTAGACAATGTAGTAAAATTTTAGAGTTGAAATCTTCTAAGAGTTAGATATCATCTTATGTACCCTAATGTTAATTTTCTCTAACATTACTCATTTTATAATTTTGATCAATTTATTCATTGTAGCATTTTTTTAAAATTATTTATGGGATCAAATATCAAATTTTAAAATATTAAGAACTTAGTGTAAAATACATAACAAATCGATCATAATAACTTACAAGTCCAACACAGCTAACTGTATTCAATACGCAAATTGAGTTTGATCACACTAATTGAGGTGTGTTAATCAAATGACTAATAAGTTTTAGTCTCTTAACAGACCACCCTATTGGCTTGATGGATATATAGATTATAAAAAGGAAGATGAAGGAAGAGTTTTGAAGTCCATGAGAAATCTAGGTAAAGGTGATGGTAGTCATAAAGTGATTGAAGAGCTGGCCAAAAAGTACAATAATTGAGCACGCCTGCTGTAGTGGTCGACAACTTTTACTGTAGATGTGGGACCCATAATGTACAATCTATAACTTTAGTCAAAGTTACAATTTGCTTTAATCACTTCTTCAGGGCAATCATTGTACCATGTCGGAGGAGAATCTGGTGACTCATCATCTGATAATTGTCCTCTCTGGCTAGTGGAGGCTTGATTAGACAAGTGAGCATGGGCACGGTCAGCAATATGATAATCATCCAGCTGGCTATCTTGATATGGATCATGATCAGCAATCTCAGTGATAATGTTTGAAATTTCTTTCAAATTTTGGACTTTATCATGAGGTGGGCTTGATGAAGACGGGCCTTCATCAGGGAAAGGAGCAAGGAGCTGAAAACGGGAAGTCAAGAGATTTTCTTCCCAGAATTCATGAGGACCAAAAATGGTAGGAATGAAATGGGCCTCATAGTGGTTAAGCTCACATAGAAATTTATGGAGCCCAGCTAAAGAGGTATAGTTCATGGGTACACTGAAATTGGTGTAATTTTGTTTATAGTGTTCCATGAGAAAGGCTATCCCATATGGAGAATCAGAAACAGGATGATAGACTGTGTAAAAGGCCAAAAGTGGTTTGGGCTGGGTTTCACAGTCTTCTTTTAAGGCTTTTCTCCATTCGGGTATATCTGCAAACCAAGATAGGAGAGACCATATCTTGGAGGCTTGTCTGAGGGGGTCCATGAGAAAATTATACATGCGATATGGATTAAAACATATACACATTTTATTTAAAAGAGATGCACACCAGAAATACCAAAAAAGGTCTTCTGTAATATGAGTAGTAAGATGGAAAACATTTAAAAATTGTTTTTCTGGGTGGAATGTAATTGCAGGTGTTGTGGAAGGATATGCAGCACAATGCCTATGCAAATAATAAAACATTTTGGTTTTTGCAAATTCTTGCACCTGATGAGCATTTTGAAATTCTGATGAGTGAGGTGGGAAATCATGACAAAAATATGGCCTATCTGGCAAAATATCTGGCCGGACACCAGGTTGATGCATGCCTAAGTAACTAAATGATGCATATGCAGTAATTAAAGTAATGTCATGAAAATCTAATTTTTTCTTGTCCGGTGAAATTTTTTTAGATAAAAAATCAGCTAGTATATTTGACTTACCTGGAATGTGTTTTACCGTAAATTGATAACGGGAAAACCATTCTTGTAGTCTCAGCAGTTGAGCATTTGGTAAATGCTTTCGATTGTACTCTAATGCCTTAGGAAAAGATGCATTATCGGTCTGAACTTCAAATTTATGGGCTCGTACATGAAAATCAAATTTTTGAATTGCATATTTGACAGCCAAGATTTCTTTCATAGTACTGTGATAATGAAGTTCAGCAGGGGAGAATGCACCACTGGTATATCCACATATATGTGTAACTCCTTTTTCGTGCTGTAATAATACAGCACCCCAAAATTCATCAGAAGCATCTGTCTGTATGATTCGTTTTGCCAAAGGAGATGGCAAATGCAATGGTTTGATGTTTTGACATTTTTCTTTTAAATATTTAACAGCCTGACTCTGTGTTGAGGACCAAGGAGGAGCAGATTTGCGGAGTAATTTGGACAATGTTTGGATATATGGGGCAATGTGAGGCAAGAAGTGTCTCACATAATTCACAATTCCAAGGAATTGTTGGATCTGCCTCGTAGTAAGGTTTTCATCTGGAAAATGAAGCAGTTCAGAAGTGATGTGTGGTTCAGGATGATATTTGCCTTGCATGAAATGCATGCCAAGGAAATTTATTTCCCTGGTGGCAATGATACTTTTTCTCTCGGATAACATGATACCATGTTGCTGAGTAATATCAACAAACTGGTTAAGTAGATTGAAATGATGTTGTTCTGTTGGAGAGAAAAGTAGAATATCATCAATATACACAAGAGCATGATCAAGAATTGGATTATAAATTTTGGTCATGGCTCTTTGGAAAAGAGAAGGTGCGACCTTTAGACCAAATGGCATGACAGTCCATTGGTACTGGGCATTTGGGATACAGAAAGCAGTCTTGGGTCTGTCATCAGGATGAATTCCTAGTTGTCAGAAACCTGCTTTAAGATCAAATTTGCTGAAGATATGAGCACCTTGGAGAAGTGTAACCTGGGATGAGATTTTTGGAAGAGGAAACTTGTCATCTTTGAGAAATGCATTCAAGGGTTTGAAATCTATGACAAGCCTTTTCTTTCCTCTTCGGAGTTCAGCTTTCTTGTTTACATAGAAAGCTTGGCAAGCCCAATCAGAAATAGTAGGTTCAATTAATCCTTGTGAGAGGAGTTGTTGGCATTCTTCTCTGGCTAATTTTAGATCTGAAGGAGTCATTCCTGGATGAACTGCCTTTGTAGGATTGATGTCTTCATTAGCCTTAAAAGGAAGTCTTATGAAAAATTCTGTGTTTTTCCATAAGGGAGAAGGATGATTGAACTCTTGATGGGTTTCACAAAAACTTGATTGGAGCTTTTGGATAATTGGGGAAGTGTTAAATTGGAATTCATACAAATTGGGTAAGTCCGTATAGGGCTTAAACAAATGTTTGTATTGAATCCCATGAGCTTTTATCTGCAAAGGTTGGGCCTTGGTATAGACGTCCATTCCAATAAGGATATCCTTATTGGGTAGATCACTACCAAGGACATGAGTCCATATGGTACAAGTCGGGAAAAACTTAATACCAATGGGCTTCTTTGTTCTTAATTTTGTAGTAAAGATTTCCCTATTTGTAGCTCTGAAATGAGTCTCATGATAAGTCCACATATCAGGAGGAAGGATCTTTGGATTAAGAACAGTAAAAGATGCCCCTGTATCCATGTAAGCAATTACAGGAATGGGCTCAGAAAATTTGGACTGGAGAATATGGGCTTTGACATAAGGGATAGGAATAGAAAAATCACAAGGAGAAAAAGCCTGTAAATTTTGGAGCATTCCTAAAAAAGAAAAATCCTGAGTAGAGTATGATTCATCTTCTGAAGATTCTTCTGAAAATGGATGAAAAGCAAATATTGTATTTGCAGAAGGATTTTCTTCTTCGGAATAAACAGATTCAAGGTCATGGTCAGATTCATAATATGAATCTAACTTACTTAACATCATGGCATGAGATTTGCCTTTCTTTGTCTTGGTAGGACAATTTCGAGCAAAATGACCAGGCTTTTTACACAAGAAACAAACTTTGGATTTTTGGGAAGATGTTTTCTTTCTGAAATAAGAAGGAAATGATTTTTTCTTCTTTCTTTTCCTGAAAGATTTGGCCCAAGGGGTGTTTTTTATTTTCTTCCTGATCTTGTGAGAGCAATTGCATCTGTCTTTATGACAATCGATAGATAAATACTTGTCATCACATAGAATGTCAAGGTGTTTATCCGTCACATAAGATTTCAAAATCTTATGGTTGTTACAAAGACTTTGTAAAGTTTTCATGGCCAATTGGTGGATTTCCCCCAGAGTTAGAGAGGTAACAGCAGTATTCATATCTGAAATTTTGTTGTAAATTTCAATATGAAGCTCTTTGGGTATAGAATTTATATAAGCATATTTCATATCAACATTGTTAATTCCATTCAACAAATAGAATCTTTGAGACATTCGTTGATAATGAAGATCAAGCTTATTTTTGTTCAGAGAACAACATTTCATTTTGAAATATTTCCTGCGCATTGTTTCTTCCCATTGAGTATTGTTACCTATGAATTCTTTGAATAGGGTGGCAAAGAAATCCTGAGGACTTTGTTGACAAAGTTGAAGAATACGATATTCTCCAAGAGATGATAAATAGTCCTTTAAGAATCCTGTGGTTCGAGCACAGAATTCTTTTGCAACCATTTCAAGGTTTGCTCCTGGTTTGAGACGTTCTTTGTCATACCAGGCAGACCATGCATAAAGAGTATCTCTCCATTTTGATATGGGTACATCATTAAGAGAGAACCATGGACCATTACTAGTCCTTTGGCTACCAAAAGAAGTTGCATTGGTTGGATTTTCAACATCAGGAAGATCAACATCTGGGGAAGCCGGAGAAGGATTTGAAGGACCAGCCTGTGGTGATGGATCTGTCATCATTAGGGGTGGTAATTCCCCTAAATGATCATGATCATCAGAATAATCATATTGATGATCTGAATCTTCTGGACTATTGAGGTCCAAAGATTCAAAGGTCTCTTCAAGATTAGTTGAAGGAATAACTAATCTATCAGAAGGAGTGGGAGACAAAGGTGGAATGGGATAATTCTGTAAAGGAGTCATGGTGTATTGAGGAGGAGGAGTAGGCGGTGGTTCACTGGGAGCTTTAGCATGTAGACCTGGTTTTGGTCTAGGTCTGGATGATGAGGTTGGTTTGGATGGGAAAAGAGGTTGGAAAGGTGGTTTAGAGATATGCGGTTTATATGCAGAAGGGTAAGAGGATAATGGTTCACCAAAAATAGAGAATGAGGGAGAAGGTTTTGGCTGAGGTTTATATTTTTGAAGGTCTTGTTCAATATAAGATAATTGTTCTTTCAACCTTCGAATCTCTTTCTCCTTTTCTGTAAAATCAGGACCAGTGTATCCTTGACTGATATACTGCCGAAGAGTATAATCTAATTCGTCAATTCTGGATATAGTCTTTTCATGATATGTATTGGCCAGATCAAACATGTTTGATGTGGTTTCATTCAAAGATTGAGTCTGTTTTGCAATATCATGAATCTGGGTAGAAATGTGAGATAAGTATTGATTTTGGATTATGGCATTTTTGCTTTGCCAGTTCAATACTTCTTCAGGAGGACTCAACGGTTTCATTTGCCCAGAAGATAAGACTTCACTAGGTCGGATAAAAGGAGTCGTAGTAACTTTATCCTCATTCTGAACACGGGTTAATGGTGGAAATTCCTCATCATATGGTTGCATCATGAAACATGGAATGGGATTGGATGATGGAATCAATGGCTGTGATAGATATGAACATTTATCTTTGTTCCTGATTAAAGATGAAATACTACGCCTTGCCCTAAAGGAAGGAGTGAATGAATCATCATCGTAGTCTTCATCAGAATCATATTGATGATTGGAACATTGAGACAAGATGCTGGAAGAAGAGAAATCTTCTTCTTCATCATATTCATAATCATGAATACAATCACACCAAGGTTCACACATAGAGGGATTACAATCCCACATGAAATGACCATTCCAATGGGAATGATAACATGGTTTACCATATGCATCAATGGAATGAACCGGTGGACCTTTCTGCTTTTTTGAGAACCTATCTCGGAAAATAGGCTCAAAAAGGAATGATTGGAAAATGGGAGTTGAACCTGGAGCCTTAGAGGTTTCAGGAATCTGGTAATGAATCTTAACAGTACCATCTTTCTGAGAAGAAAGATTTGGTGCTGTAACTGAGGTTACTGGGCTTCTAAGAGCCTGTAGCCTGTCATAGGCTGTGAACCAGGTAGATGGAAGAATTTGTTGTAACTCCTGTTTGGGTAATTGTCGGGGTATTTGGACAATCGTAGGAGTTAAGTCATCATGGACATAAGCAAGTAAGGCATCTCCAGTGGAGTTGGGCAGCTTAAGCTGAATGGCATGATCCTGTAGCCTGTATATCATTTGATAATGTATAGTGGCTATAGGGGCATTAGGAACCTGCGGTACTCCTGTGATCTGGATCTGGGCCTTGAATCTCTGTGAGAGATATGGATCCTTGAGACTTACAACAAAATCTGGAGATAGTGTGAAAACCATAGAACCAGAGGAAAGAGTCGTGATGACACTTCCCATGAGAGCATGCTCATACCTTAACATGTTGGTGTCAAGTAGAGCTACCCTAGTAGAGACTGGGAGATCAGCCCTTCCGTGATAGGAAAGGATCAGACGGATTGCACCTATGTGAAGATGGGTATAACCCACCTTTTTCCATTGGTCAATCATTTGCAAGGGGATTTCTAGGGAAACATACTGCTCGTCTTCCCTAGAGTCAAGAGTACAGGCAGTGAGGCCTGTCCCTTGGACATATTCTCTAACTGGAGGTTTGCTATGGGAAATAAGGGTTCGAATAGATCTGGTGAAAGATCTTTTCTGGGTAAAGAAAGTATACGGATTCAAGAGAGGAGGAGCTGTTTCTCCTATCTGACGTTCTTCTGGGAGATGAGTAATTTCAACGAGGTTATCTATCTTATGGCCAACAGTTTTAAGACATGAAGATGGAAGGGGAGGTATGTCAAGGGTGAGAGAACGAACAAGAGGAGGTACATCTCTGCAAGGAGGAGATGCTTGAGAAGGAACGGTATCAGTAAAGATGGATGCCATATCATGAGCACTGGCCTATGGCGCCTACCCTTGGCTAAAACGGCACACACTTCTGTGACTGGGGAAACAACTTTACTGATTACTGAGACCCTCTAACACCTATACACTTTGCAATGATGTATAAACAAAGAAGGATGAATATGAGGATGTAATATGAGACAGAAAGATAATTGGAAAGATTAAAAATGTGAACATTCAACTGCTCCATGAGATAGATAATAACAAGAAGAACAGATAAGCTGAAAATACCTCAGAAAATATCATTAACCAAACCAAAATACATACATACCATCGGATTAACAGAACGAAAAGATGGCTCTGATTCCATGAAAAATAAAAAATAAAAAGTTTATTAGCAGTCATGTTTGGTCCGTTTGGAGCAAAACTTACCATCTAATGACATGACTAAACGTTTAATTAACTAAAGTTAACTAATTAATCCTGACTCATAAATCTAATTAGCTAATTTAATTCCTTCACTTAATCAAAGTTGGTTTGAATGAAAAAAAGTCAACAAACTCAATTAAGCTTCATTGACATTGACTAATTTAAATTAATTGAAACCGTCCAACCAACTTAATTAGTACAAAATTCAATATATGAGTCAATTAAACTAATTAACCTAGCTTTTTTATTTATGCTTCACACCTAATTTTATATGTCAAGTGGGCGGTTTTTCTCCCATAATCTAACTCAGTAGTTCACCCACGCTCCCAAACTTCCTAGTCGTAGCAAAAATTTTTCCTTACAGGTTGATATATGTTTATGGGTTATTATTTTTATTTAACTTTTAAGAGTATATTATATTTTTATACAATGTAACATTCACAATAATTGGATGAATGAGTTCTGCTTCGTTCATTCATTGATTGTAAATGTCGTACAATTATTCAAAAATATAAGAATAATACTATGTAAGTTTTATTTTGAAGATATATGCATCACCCTACATATGGTATATTGTGATATTTAATATTCAAAAATAAAATTTATATGGCATTTTTACTATCATTATATCAGTTAATTTAACATTATTTATTAATTTTTATATAAATAAAAAAAACTAAAATAAAGTAAATAAATAAGAAACTTAAATGGGGTTACATTTCGAAATTCAAAACGGCAAGTGGCATCTGGGTTGTAACGGCTACCTGCCACAACAGAGCATGACGACGCCACCGACCACTCTCTTCTTCACTTTAACAGCTCCGCACCACAAATTCAAAAACTTTTAAATCTGGATCTTCAAAACGCATCAAAAACGACTTTATATCCCAATAAGAAGAACCCCTTAACCAATCCCTCGATGTCACACATGCCCCTGCAACCCCACGACACCTTTCGTGGTCTTTCTTCTTTGATCAGAAAGAGAGAATCCAAGAAAGCCCATTTATCGATTCATCATCGCCAAAAATGCCCCAAAAGAGAAGTACCCAGATCGTAGAAAAGGCTTTGAAGCTCTTCAAAATCTCCATTTTCATGCAAAAAATGGAGACAAGCGTTGTTCCGAAACTCATTTTCTTCAAGAAAGCTAGAAAGCACGGTGATGATGAAAACTCCAAGCTTCTGATCAAACGTCGTTACAACAAAAACAGTAGCAGCAGCGGAAGTTACTACGCTTTTCTTAAAGAATTCGAGTTCTCTCCTTCAAGCACTCCTCTGTTTCAGCGTCACAGAAGGGCTTTCAAGAAGCGAAGCCGTCGCTATCTCTGCTCTGTAATCTTCCTCTGCCGCCGTAATTCGGGTGTTAATTTGATAGCTGAAAGGGAAGAACACGAAGAAGAAAAGTTAGAAGGGGATTTCAAAGAATCTCCGGATTGTTCTGATTTTGGTGGTGATCAAGATGATTCAGTGGATAGACGGGCTGAGGTGTTTATTCATAGGTTTTATGAGGAGATGAGAATTCAGAGGCAGGAATCGGATTTACAGATTGAATTGGGTGGCAATTGAAACGACTTTTTTAAGTTAATTGTGTGTTTGATTTTTGGGCTTTTTTTAAGAATCTCCACTGAATTTTTTTTAATTGTGGAGGGAGGAATTTTTGTTTCTATATTTTTTTTGGGTTATTTGTTGTGATTTTCACTTATTTTGTGAAGCAAATGGTTGTCTAATTTGGATTTTATATCTTTGAGCAAGCAATAACATGTTGGAAATTTATACCAATTTTTCAATAAATATATTTTCCAGAAAATGATTGAAGTAATACAAATGAATTGAACTATTATATATAATAAGAATAAGAACTAGAAAGGTCTCATTGATCCCAAAAAAATAAAATAAAATAAAATAAATTGTTTTTAGCAACCTCCTAGGACAATTTTTTTTAATCTATTCACATGATGTAGCTTGTTATAACCCTTGTAAGTAAAACTTAAATATGTTCATTTTTAATATATTTGACAAATATGAATCATATATAAACATATAAATTGAACACTCAAAATGATAATTATGCTATTGTATGGTAATAAAAAAAAAATAAATAAAATATTATTTTATTATAATTTTAAATATAAAATCCTAAAAAGTTTTTATATATAACAGATGCCTCAACTTAAAATGAAATTACATTAAATGAATCGATTATACTGTTATGACATCTAATAACATTATATCATATTTATGTTATTGTGTGGTAATTTGTAACCAAAAATCATTACCTTCATGTTAGTTTTAAGTTGTATTATCATATCATAACCTAT
>JAJIYU010018214.1:0-11300 GCA_030144865.1 Tinospora cordifolia
GCAACTTCTTAAATTTCATAATTAATTCTACTAAATTGTAATTTTCATTAAATTATCAAATTAAGGTCTTATTTGCCTAATTCTTTATTATATCTCCAATATATTTTATTTATTTTAAATTATTTGACAAAATTCTAGGGTATTACAGCTAAGCAAACCTCGGTCTCGTCACTCGATCTGGAGGTTGTCCTACCAGCTTGTACGAATAGTCTGAGTTGAAGAACACCTTTACTTTTTATAAAAGAAAAAGTGAAAAATTAGGGTAAGAAACTGATTATAAGTTGAAAAAGATGCCAAAGGTGGTATCTAGACTAAACAGAAGTTGTGAGTCAACCAAATTGAACCCTAAGTCTAGAGGAAAGATCCTAGGTAGAAATGTGGTGTAGCCATGGGTGGCATAGTGAATCAAAAGCATAAAACTTTAGGACATGGACTAGAGATTGAATGTGTGAAAATAGAAAATTGTTTGATCAAGAGACGAGACCAAAAAGCTTCTATATCTTTTGATTTCTATGTAGTATCGGATGCATAGGAATCCGACGTTATAGAGGAAGCTTGGACTCAAAGAATGATGGACCATGTGTGGTAAATGATCGGTAACTCTGGTAGAATGAGTTTCTCTATGCTCGTTGGTATGGGATAGTGGAGTGTATAGGCTTGTGAACCTTAGTTATCGAGCAATTCACAAAATAGTTTGGGTGCGGCTCTATTCACGGTGAAAGCCTAAGTTGAAGGGGTAGAGTGGTATGGGACACTTGAACCTAAAAGCTTAGGTGGAAGCTTGGAACCTTGTTGTCCTAGCTTGATTGTATGATTGTATGATATGCATGCTTTGTTGTTTATTTGCTTTGAGACCAAAACCTATACCCATGCACGAAAAGAACATAGAAGAAAAACTTTTACGCCACTGAACATATTAAGAACCTAGATATATGAATCTAGAGTCATGATAGCACGAATGTTTGGCAAGAAAAATACTGACAACCAACTCGAATTGTAAAAAATGGTTGGAGTAAGGAAATATAAAACCTGATGCACTACCTCTAATGAGACTGAGCAACGAGAACAAGAATTGTCTGTTGGAATGGAGGCACGGATGGAAACCATGATGAATGAGATGTCGCAAAGGGTGTTACATCAACTATTGAGGAAACTTTCACAGATAGTCCCTCAAGTGCCTCCACAGCCTAAAGTACCTAAACCTATCCAGGTTCAACAACCAACACCTGTGGCCCGAGATCTTGAACATCAGAGGGCTTAAGAGGGTTTGGCGGATGAGAAACTGTAATACCTTGAAAACTTTATACTTAATTAAATGAAATTCAAGATCAATTCAGTGAAATTGGGTGCAAAATGAAACTAGACGCATTTCTGGACTAAATTTGGCCGGCTCCAAAACTCTAATTTGGTGCTCATTAGGGACCCAAAACAACTAGAAATGAAGTAAAGTGACATGAACCAACTAATGTGACAACATATCTAAAAATTAGAATAATTGGTCGAGGTTAAGGTTTTTATTTGCCAAACACCTTTCAATGGGTCCAAATTAGAAAGAATTTTCATTTAGGATACTTCAGGGGATCAAAATGACTCGAAACAAAACAGAATAACATGAACTAACAAAATGAATGACATATCAAAAAATTAGAACAATTGGTACAGGTTAAGGTTTTTATTTGCCAAACACCCTTCAGGGGGTCCAAATTATAAAGAATTGTCATTTAGGATACCTCAGGGGATCGAAATGACTCAAAACGAAACAAATGACATGACCTAACAAAATGAGTGATATATCCAAAAATCAGAACAATTAGCCAAGATTTGGATTTTCATTGCCTAGTGACCTTAGTGAATCTTACATAAGGAAAGTTTTTGAAAGAAAATCACCTAGGGCCAAACCATACCTTAAAATGTGCATTAGGTTCATATAATTTCAAAACTATATGATATAAATCATAATTCCACGTAAATAAGGAGATATTAATTTTTATTTTATTTTTGTGAACTTATGAAGTCATGGCCACCCCCACTTGATTGTGGACACCCACGCCCACTTAAGACAAAATCGGGCCAACCACGTATATGTGTGTGTTCAGGCATGTGAGCAACCCTATTTAGATTGTTTCTTGGAACCAAGATGAACATCTTTGACTATTATATGGTTTCCTCTCAAATTTGATATTGTACACCCATGCTTGATGTCCAAGAAATAAGAGAATGGGAAAATATTCCTTGTGTGTTTATGTGATGAGGAAGGAAGGAAACCAAAAAGGAAAGTTTCCATGAGCACATACAGGACATCCCATTTGAATTAGAATATGATTTAAACCTCTTTTGCATTCACACATAGTTAGGAAACAAGATTGTACTCATATCTTTTGAATTAGAAAGCCACAATGGTCCCACTTGCCAACCATGAGCACACTTGCCCTCTTTATGCAAACCATCCCATTATGAGTTTGGAAACATGCCCAAACATGGTAAGCTGCCCTAGATGCTTCCCCTATGCTCATCAACACCTATGAATACCCCATCTTGCTCACGTTCATTTCATCCCAAAGCAAAGAATTGACACTTCCCACTTTGCTTGTTCTTGCTTTCTTCTTGGCACCCCTTCTAACCTCTTTTCTTTCTTACGTGAGAAGTTCTTATTTCAGTATTTTAGAGAGATGTTGAAGTAGTTTTGTTGGCGATTAGAAGATCTTGAAGTTTTGAAAGTGGTAGATAAGGGGAACCTCTACCGGATTCTACAAAGAAACTCGGATTACGGTGGAGGGAATTTCTTGAACTTCTACTTTGCTCTTTCAAATTTCTATCATGTTCATGCTTGTTTCAATTCTAATTTTCAGCAAGTTTTATTTTAGTTTCAGCATGTTTAATCATATTTTAATTTTAGTTCAGCATGTTTTTATGTTTTAATCACTCATAAGAGCATGTCATGCTTAGAATCCATGTTTAGGATTTAATTCAAAGTTTCAAGCACGCTGTATAATGTTTACATGCTTTCCTGGTCGTTAAAATTTTGATATTTACATTTTGAATTTCTTTTATAATTATGTGATTCTTAAATATAAGAAATTAAAGATAAGAACTATGTACTGTCATAGTGACCCGTATAGGTGCTACGGGTGTTCTTAACACATGGTTGGAGTGTGTGGTTGCGAGGCGCAACTAAGGGATACTTGGTATGTGCCATCCAATAGAAAGTAACTAAGAATGTCTTTCCAGGCTAAAGAAGGGTATTTAAATTAACAACATCAAGGGAGTAGAATCCCTTTCAGTTTTAACATCAACTAAAACCAAAAGTTGCTTGAATCACTTAATGCATGAAAGTGTTTGAATTTGGATGTGCTATTGATTTGAAATAGTTACTTAGTTATTTAATGAATGATTCACTAGGCTATGTGCTCACCCCTTCCTTTTATTTTTCAGGAATTTGAAACGTATGATCAAGTTTGCTAAGGAATTAGAAAGTCTATTTTTAGAAAGTTTCTATGTAAGGGCATATTGCCCAAATTTTGAATAAAGACCTCCACTTAATTTTTTTCTTAAATTTTAGAGTTACGTACTCTTTCTTTTGGTTATATAAATTCAATAATGTATTTCTTTTTTTGTATTTTGAATAAACAAAGAGTTTGCAGTTTTCTTTTATTCATTTGTATTATCTCGTTGAAAAATAAACTCAATGGAAGTGAATTTATGAGTATTTCAATAAGTGTTAGAATAAAAGAATTGAGATGCAAGTTGTGTACTTATAAATGTAACTTAGGACCCAACCTGCCTTGTGGTTGAGCTTAAACCTATTTCTAGGAGGATGGGGTGTTACAAAGGTGGTATCAGAGCCTAGGCTTTATGTGCCTTGGGCTAGAATAAAAAAGTCAATCAGTGGCTGTTTGACAAGAATTAGAAACTCAAATTAAGGTTTCACTTTGAATTAAATTGAATCTTGAATGGCTTCAGCTAGAATTAGAAAGTTAATTAGTGGCTGTTTGACTAGAACTAGAAACTCAAATTAGGGTTTCACTTTGAATTGAATTGATTTCTGAATGCCCTACCTTCTATTTTTGAAATTGAAAAATGTTTTAGAAAGCGTTATAAAAAATGAACTATTTGTTTTTAAAACATTTTGTTTGGATGCAAAGACTGCAAGTTAAGTTTATAGTTGGTAAGCCTTGTCCAGAGTAAAGCTAAACATTGAAAAGGAGGTGGGTTATCTTGCCCTAGAAGCCAGTTGCTAGGCGAACTTCGGTTTCGCCGCCCAATCTGGAGGTTGTCCCACTAGCTTGTACGAGCAGTTTGAGTTGAAGAACAACTTTAGTTTCTATAAAAGAAAATTAGAAGGTGGAAAATTAAGGCAAGGAATTGAATAGAAGTTGAAAAAGATGAGAAAGGTGGTATCTCAGCTAGCCAAAGGTTGTGAGTCAACCAGACGAAATCTTAGGTCCAGGGGAAAGGCCATAGGTAGAAACGTGGTGTAGCCATAGGTGGCACAGTGGATCAAAAGCATAAATCTTTAGGACATAGGCTAGAGACTGAAACTTGTGTTAAAACATAAAATTGTTTGATTAGGACACAAGATCAAGAAGCTTTTATATCTTTCGATTTCTATGTAGTATGAGATGCATAGGAATTCGGGGTTATGGAAGAAACTTAGATTCAGAGAATGATGGACCATGTGTGGTGAATGATTGGTAACTCTGACAAAATGGGTTTTTCTATGCTTGTTGGTATGGGATAGTGGAGTATAGTATGCTCAGGAACCTTAGTTATCGTGCAATTTGCAAAATTGTTTAGGTACAGCTCTGTTCTGGGTGAAAGCTTAAGTGGAAGGAGTAGAATGGTATGGGATACTTGAACTTGAAAGCTTAGGTGGAAGCTTGGAACTTTGTTGTGCTAGCTTGATTGTATGATTGTGTGATATGCATGTTTTGCTATTTATTTGCTTTGAGACCAAATCCAGTACCCATGCATGAAAAGGACCTAGAAGAAAAACTTTAAGGCCACTGAACAAATCGAGAACTTAGAAATTGAATCTAGAGTCATGATAGTTTAAACGACGAGCCAGGAATAGTTCAAGGAGGTCTTCTATGAAAAGTTTTGTCTGTAGACGACACTGTGGAAGTTGCAAGAGGACTTCATCAGGTTGAATCAAAAGGACTTGACTGTAGTTGAGTACGAGAGAAAGTTTATTGAATTGGATAAGTTCTCTTGGGAGCTAATCTAAGAAGAAAGAATGAAAACTAATTGGTTTGCTCTGGGTCTCAAGATTAAGATTCAAAACGTAATTATGACTCTAAGCTTAAGGACATATAGCGATCCTAGAGCATAAACTCAACTTAAAACAAAAGTTGAGAGGAAAAAATAAGAGGCCTAGTAATGAAATAGCGAACCCAAAGACCCAGAAAAAGAATAAGAGTGGTGAGAAGGCATCACAAACCTAGAAATAGGGGCAAAATAAAGATAAACTAAAAGAACAGGTGAGGAAGCGAGGATTGTGCTATGTGTGTAGGTAGAAGGGTCATGTAGCAAGAAACTGCTTGACTACACTTGCCCGGCTCCTCACCACAGAATTCTCAGGGAAGAGGTCAAATTGATCATTCTCAAGGCAGACAACAACAACAAAATGCCAATCAAGGGCAAAATCAGGGTCATGGGCAGAACTTGGCTAGAGTGTTTGTTGTTGAAGCTCAAGAAGATCAAAACCTACCCTAGAAACCCCTAGTATGAAAAAATAATAGGAGAACTTGATTAGCCTTTTATTTAAAATTTTAGCATTTATGAATTTTAAGGGTTGACAAGGTTTTGTACCTTTTCTTTTCAATGAATGCAATTTATTCCCTTAAGAATCCTTATTGTTACATTTTGAAGGTTCAAAATAGAAAGTCTAGGAATAGAAAGTGTTAGTAATAACCCAAAGCCTGCCATGTGGTCGAGTCCACTAAGACGGAGTTGGGGTATGACAAAAAAAAACTTTGACTTTCAAATAAATTGAAAACTTTAGGCTGGATACGACCCTAAAAGCAAAAATGAGCCCATCCCTACAACATATCTTGCCCATGGATCTTTTGCAATCAGATTGGGGGTAAACAAAGGCAAGACAAATGGCTAACAAGCCTAATAGAGGAAATTGAATAAGATAAGCATACTAACCTTAAGTCAAAAGCTAAGGATACCCTAAGACTTAGGGAGAAAACACTGTATGGGTAATTGCAGATCATCTCACTAAAGTGGCTAATTTTTGCCAACTAGATCCAGATCAAGTCAGTAAGTCTGAGAGAGCTACCCAGACACTAGAGGCTATGTTGAGCTCTTGTGTCCTATACATTAAAGGAAATGGGAGAAAGTACAAACCTGACCCCTCTCACATCATCCACTGAAGGAAGTGAATATTCATAATGATGCTACTTATGAGGAAACAACGATAAAAATCCTCGACCAGAAAGTACAGAGTCAAAGAACGAAGGATATCCCGTTAGTGAAGGTATTGTGAAAACATCATGGGGTGGAAGAAGCTACTTGAAAACTCAAAAGCGAGAAGAAGACCAAGTATCCACATCTATTCACTAAAAATCCTTAGTTATGTACAAATTCAGAGGAAGAAATTTTTCTAAGGAGGGTAGGTTGTAATACCTTGAAAACTTTATACTTAATTAAATGAAATTCAAGATTAATTCAGTGAAATTGGGTGCAAAATGAAACCAGGCGCATTTCTGGACTAAATTTGGCCGACTCCAAAACTCTAATTTGGTGCCCATTAGGGACCCAAAACAACTTGAAATGAAGTAAAGTGACATGAACCAACTAATGGATAATATATCCAAAAATTAGAATAATTGGTCGAGGTTAAGGTTTTTATTTGCCAAACACCCTTTAGGGGATCCAAATTAGAAAGAATTTTCATTAAGGATACTTTAGGGGATCGAAATAACCCGAAACAAAATGGAATAACATGAAGTAACAAAATGAATGATATAACTAAAAATTAGAACAATTGGTCGAGGTTAAGGTTTTTATTTGCCAAACACCCTTTAGGGGGTCTAAATTAGAAAGAATTGTCATTTAGGGTACTTCGGAGGATCGAAATGATTCGAAACGAAAAAAAATGACATGAACTAACAAAATAAATGATATATCAAAAAATCCGAACAATTAGCCAAGATTTGGATTTTCATTGCCTAGTGACCTCAATGGGTCTTAAATAAGGAAAGTTTTTGAAGAAAAATCACCTAGGGCCAAACCATACCTTAAAATGTGCATTAGGTTCATATGATTCTAAAACTATAGGATATAAATCATAATTCCATGTAAATAAGGAGATATTAATTTTTATTTGATTTTTGTGAACCCATGAAGTCATGGCCACCCCCACTTGATTGTGTACACCCACACCCACATAAGACAAAATCGGCCCAACCACGTACATGTATGTGTGCATGCATGTGAACAACCCTATTTAGATTGTTTCTTGGAACCAAGATGACAATCTTTGACTATTATATGTTTTCCTCTCAAATTTGATATTGTACATCCATGCTTGATGTCCAAGAAATAAGAGAATGGAAAAACATTCTTTGTGTGTTTGTGTGATAAGCAAGTAAGGAAACCAAAAAGGAAAGTTGCCATGAGAGCATATAGGACGTCCCATTTGAATTAGAATATGATTTAAACCACTTTTGTGTTCACACATAGTTAGGAAACAAGATTGTACTCATATCTTTTTAATTAAAAAGCCATAGTGGTCCCACTTGCTAACCATGAGCACACTTGCCCTCTTTATACAAACCATCCCCTTATGAGTTTGGAAACATGCCCAAACATGGTGAGCTGCCCTAGATGCCCTAGATGCCCCTTTGAGCTCATGAACACCTATAAATACCCCCTCTTGCTCACATTCATATGATCCTAAAGCAAAGAGTCGACACTTTTCTCTTTGCTTGTTCTTGCTTCCTTCTTGGCACCCCTTCTCACTTTCTTTTCTTTCTTGGGTGAGAAGTTCTTATTTCAATATTTTAAAGTTGTTGAAGTAGTTTTGTTGTTGATTAGAAGATCTTGAAGTTTTGAAAGTGGTAGATAAGGGGAACCTCTACCGGATTCTACAAAGAAACTCGGATTAAGGTGGAGGGGATTTCTTAAACTTCTACTTTGCTCGTTCAAATTTCTAGCATGTTCATGCTTACTTCAATTCTAGTTTTCAGCATGTTTTATTTTAGTTTCAGCATGTTTAATCATATTTTAATTTTAGTTCAGCATGTTTTTATGTTTTAATCACTCATGGGAGCATGTCATGCTTAAAATCTGTGTTTAAGTTTTAATTCCATGTTTCAAGCATGCTATGTAATGTTTATGTTCATTCTTAATTGTTATAATTTGGATATTTACATTTTGAATTTCTTTTATGATTATGTGATTCTTAAATATAAGAAATTGAATATAAGAACTACGTACTATCATAGTGACCCGTATGGGTGCTATGGGTGTTCTTAATACATGCTTGGAGTGTGTGGTTGCGAGGCGCAACTAAAGGATATTTGGTTCGTGCCATCCAATGGAAAGTGACAAAGAAATGTCCTTCCACGCTAAAGAGAGGTATTTAAATTAAGAACATTAAGAGAGTAGAACCCCTTTCAATCTTAACGTCAACTACAACCAAAAAGTTGCTTGAATCACTTAATGCATGAAAATGTTTGAATTTGGATGTGCTATTGATTTGAAATGGTCGCTTAGTTGTTTAATGAATGATCCACTAGGCTATGTGCTCACCCCTTCCTTTTATTTTTTAGGAATTTGAAATGCATGATCAAGCTTGCTAAGAAATTAGAAAGTTTATTTTTAAAAAGTTTCTATGTAAGGACATATTGCCCAAATTTTGAATAAAGGCTTCTGTTGAATTTTTGTTTTAAATTTTAGAGTTACGTACTCTTTCTTTTGATTATATGAATTCAATAATGTATTTCTTTATTTTATTTTGAATAAACAAAGATTTTGAAGTTTTTCTTTATTCACTTGTATTATCTTTTTGAAAATTAAACTCAAAGGAAGTGAATTTATTAGTATTTCAATAAGTGATATAATAGAGGAATTGAGATGCAAGTTGTGTACTTGTAAATATAACATAGGACCCAACCTGCCTTGTGTTTAAGCTTAAACCTGTCTTTAGGGGGTTGGGCTGTTACATAAACAAACGATGATGCTAATAAAGCTACAAAAGCTCCATCCTCCTTCATTTGATGGGACCACAGATTGCATCTCAACGAACCACTAGTACGAAGAGATGGAGGAAATTTTCAATGTGCTGAAGGTGATTGGGTCGAGACGGGTAGCATTGGCCACCTACCACTTCAAAGGGCTAGCTAGTAGTTGGTGGCGTATGATGAGGTTGGACCCTAATATAGATGTGGATGCCATGAGCTGGGTGAACTTCATCGAGATCTTCTATGAAATTTTTTTTCCAAATGCAACTTTGGGCAAGCTATAGGAGGACTTTGTTCAACTGAATTAGAAGAACATGACCATAGCTGAATATGAGAGGAAGTTCACTGAATTGGTCAAATTCTCATTATATCTTATTAGGGAAAAGAAAAGAAAGGCCAATAGATTCGCATAGGGTCTCAAGATAGAGATATGAAAGATAGTGAAAACTCTAGACCTAAAGACTTACAAAGATGTCATAGAAAAAAACTTAACACTTGAATAAGAACTCAACCTAGAACAAGGGTTGAAGGGAAATAATAAAATGCTTGGGAATGAAAAAGATCACGAGTCTCAAAAGAAAAACAAAAATGCTGGAAAAGCGCCATAAAAACAGGGGCATGTGTGCAGACAAAAGGGTCATCTTCCTAAGAATTTCACAACTACACTTGCTCAGGCGCCTCAGCAAAACCACAACCGGGAAGACGTCAGAACGGCCACAGTAGCCGAATGCCAATCAGGGGCATAACTAGGGTTGTGGGCATAATCAGGCCAGAATGTTCGCTATTGAGGCTTAGGAAGACCAGGTCCCTATAGTAGAAGGTGCATTTTTGTTGTTTAATGTTGCAGTGAAATCATTATTTAACTCAGGTGCCTCTAAATCTTTTATCTTCGAAGAACTAGCTGATAGGTTACAACTCATGACAAAAACACTACCCGTAACTTTGAATGTGTGCACATCAATAGGGACCACTGTGACTTAAAAAAGAATGTGTAGTTGTGACCTAAGGTTCGAGGATAAGCTCATAATGGTTGATCTATATACTTTACCTTTTTATGGCTATGATGTAATCTTGGGGATGGATTGGTTCGACTAGTACCAAGCCCAAATAGATCGTCCTAAAAGATGAGTGACATAACCTTAACTTCTGGGGAAATCTATATAATCAATGCGGATATGCGGAGATTACCGAGAAGTCCAACCATAGCCATGTTGAACTACTTAAGGCAGAAGAATAAGCTCAGGGAATTATCTGAGGAAGAACCTATTGAACTAAAGAGAATTTAAAACCTACCAGTGGTTAGAGAGTATGAAGATGTGTTCCCAGACGACTTAACTAGACTACCAGAACCTCAGAAAGACTTACTAGTAGAGATGAATGAAGAGGGATGTGGTTAAGTATGTTGACAATTGCTTAACATGTCAACAAGTGAAAGCAGAACATCGAAAACCCTCTGGAATGTTACAACCACTCCCTATCCCTAAATGGAAGTGGGATAAAATTGCCATAGGTTTTGTCAATGGTTTGCTTAGGAATCAGAAAGGAGAAGGTACTATTTGTGTAATTGTGGATTGTCTTACCAAAGTGGCTTACTTCTTGCCAATTAGATCAACATACCAAGTTAGTAAGCTAGGAGAAATTTATGTGAAAGAGATCTATAACACACCAAGTCCCACTACGTGACGATATTGTTCCCACTTAGCCATAGACACACCATGGGGGTTTTATTTTTGAAGAGACTTGAACCCAAGCCACCCCCAAAAGGCCTCGGCACTAGTGAACACCTGCGTATACACTCATAGCCTAGTCTCAACTCTAAGGTCCAACCGATGTGGAATTATTTCAATCCACCCCCTTGGAGGCCATCTCTATGACACCTCCCCCAGACCCCCCGAACCGGAACCCGAGTCAACTCGTGCGTGCGTCACGTGGGGCCAGCGCTTCTACTAGCGCTCCCGTCAGCTCTCTGCTGTGCGCGCGGGACTCTCGATCTCTCTAAGGGGCTGATCCGCCGGCAGTCCAGGGTTGCCAACCTCTTTCTACACACTAAACCCAATGTCTCAATTTTCAGCAAATGAGAAAAACTATTTAAATCCTGATAAACATGCT
>JAJIYU010018215.1:0-11309 GCA_030144865.1 Tinospora cordifolia
CATAATGGAATCAAGAAGAACAGTAGAGCAGAGCAATAGAAAAACAAGAAAACTCAGTAAGAAGAGAAGAACAAGAAGACGAAAGAAAATGTTGCTCACTGTCTGTATTTTTAGAATGAATGAAAAACATACAATTAAGCAACACACTCTCTCTATTTATATAATCACTCTAATTGTAACACATGGCATACAACAAACTATAACAACCAGAGAAACACACTAAAAGACTAACAGAAATAACAACAAACTATAACAACCAGATAAACACACTAACAGACTAACAGAAACAGAGAAACAGAGAAACTGAATTTTATGTTGTTTTAAACAGTTTCTCCAACAGCCCATCTTCTTCGTTTCGACTCAATGCACTAGTTGCCCTAATTTCAGATTCTTTTGTGTTTCTTGTTTCCTCTCCATAGTTCAACGTAGCAACTTCTTCTTCATTTCAACACCCACAACAAGATCTGTTCCTTTATTTTTGATCCACCAAATTCTGCATCACGACCAACAATTTAAAAGAAACAGATTGCATATTAGATTCAGGGTCAGCTTCAGTTTTCCTTCTCCCTTGTTCTTCATTTTAGCTCAATCCGAAAATCTCCATCCACAAAAATTTGCACACGCCTCTATTCATCTTTGCCCAAGTCTTAATCTTGCTTCAAATCACAAAATCTAGCATGCCCCAAATCATCTTGCTTCTTCGATCATGTTCCAGATTTATCTGGTTTTCCCCTGTTTTTGACGCCCTCCTTGGACATTTCTTTCTTCTTCCATCTTGTTCGTGATGGTTCTAACAAATTCCAGATTTTTTTTTGATTTCCAAAAATCTAAACCCAAATATTATTATTATTATTTTATATATATATATATATATATATATATTCTATTAACTTTGGTCCTAAAAATAAATTTTCAAGATTTATTTATTTCTTCATTTATCTTATTTTATTTTTTGTGATTATTTTATTTCATAGGTCTCTCATCGATGTGTTTGCTAGCGTCGTAGTATTTTATTTATTTTTCAAACCATAATTCTAAGCATATATTTAATAAAAATTATTTTTATTTTACTTTATTATTATTATTATATTTTTTTCCAAATCAATCTTTTTTTTTGATCTACTAGTATTTTATTTACTTATATGTATATATATTTTTCTTTCGATTATTTATATTTTGCGAAGCTCGTAAAATTTGAATTATTAATTATTATTATTGTTGTTGTTATTTTATTTTAAATTCTCATTTCTATTTTTTTATAAAATAATATTTTATTATATGTTCGCTCGCAACGTACTGCAGTCACAAAATTCTGGGGTGTTACATGAATAGTACAAGAGCTCCCCAAGGTAATTCACTTGGCCTAATGAAGCCTTTCTCCCTAAGCTCATCTATTTGAGACTTCAACTCAATCAGTTCCATCGGTGCCATTCTGTAAGGAGGTATGGCTATAGGGTTGGTTCCAGAGTGAAGTTCAATCTTGAACTCTAATTATCTAGCAGGTGGTAATCGACATATTATCATGGAATTGTCTTTCTTTTTTACGAACAGTATAGGAGCTCCCTAAGGTGACTCACTCGGTCGAATGAAACCTTTCTCTTGAAGCTTGTCTAGTTGGGATTTCAACTCGATCAGTTCCACTAGAGCCATTCTATATAGAGATATGGCTATAAGATGGGTTCAAGGGTGAAGTTCAATCTTGAACTTTAATTCTCTAACAGGTCATAATCCGGGTAAGTCGTCTGGGAACACGTCTTCGTACTCACTAACCACTATTAGGTCTTGGATTCTCTTTAGTTCAATAGGTTCTTCTTAAGAGAGTTCCTCGAACTCATTCTTCTACCTTAAGCAGTTCATCATGGCTAAGGTTGGACCTCAGTAGTCTTTGCATATCCCCATTAATTCTATAGGTTTCCCCATAAGGTAGGGTTATGGTCATTTATCTCTTAGGACAATCTATTTGGTCTTGGTATTGGTCTAACCAATCCATCCCCAACATTACATCATAACCATAAAAAGGTAAGATACATAGATCAATTGTTAAGAGTTTATCCCCAAATCTTAGGTCACAACTACAGTTTCTTTTTTTGGACACATTCAAAGTTATGGGTAGTGTCTTTGTAACAAGTTGTAACCTCTCAGCTAGTTCTTCATTGATAAAAGACTTAGAAGCACTGGAGTCAAACAGTAGTCTCACAGCAGCATTAAACAAAAGAAATGTACCTTCCATTGCAGGGACCTGGTTTTCTTGAGCTTCAACAGCGAACATTCAAGCCTAGTTCTAACCACAACCTTGATTTTCCCCTTGATTGGCATTTTCCTACTATTGCTTCCCCTGAGGGCAAGCATTCTGACCTCCTCCTTATAGTGGTTGCTGCTGAGGAGCATGAGCAAGAGTAATTGGGCAATCCCTAGCAAGATGATCCTTCTATCTACACAGATAACATAATTTTTACCTCTTGGCCTGTTCCTTAAACTCATTCGTGGTCTGCCCCTATTTCTGTGGCGCCTTCCCACTATTTTTGTTCTTTTTTTGGCCCCTTGATGATCTTTTTCATTCTAGGACCTTTTGTTCTTTCCCCTTAGCCGTTGTTCAAGGTTGCAGTTTTAAGGCCTTTTATACGATGTCTTTGTAAGTCCTTAGGCCAGTGTTCTCACTATCTTCCGCATCTTCATCTTGAAACCCTATGTAAAATGATCGACCTTCTTTTTCTCCTCCCTAATTAGATTTAGTAAAAATTTGTCCAGTTTAGTAAATTTTCTTTCACGCTCAGCTACAATCATCTTTCTCTAGTTCAACTAGACGAAATCTTCCTATAGCTTGCTAAAGGTTGCTTCCGAAAAAAAAATTTCATAAAAGATCTCCATGAATTTCTCTCAGCTCATAACATCAACATCCATGTTAAGGTCCATCGTCATCATGTGCCACCAACTTCTGGTCGGTCCCTTAAAGTGGTGTGTCGCCAATGCCACTCTTCTTGACCTAGTTACCTTTAACACATTCAGATGGTCCTCCATCTCTTGATACCAGTGATCCGCCATGATAAAGTCAGTTGTACCTTCAAAATGTGGAAGGTGGAGCTTTTGTAGCTCCATTAACATCTTCCTTCGTTTTTTGTCATCAAAACCCTCTTGAGTCATTTGACGTTCAGGAGCTGGGGCCACAGGTGCTGGCTGCTGAACCGAGATGGGTTCAGGCACTTGAGGCTGAGGTACTGCTTGAGGGAGTATCTAGCATAGAGTCCTCATCAATTGATCCATAACCCTCCAAGTTCATTCATCATGTTCTCCATTCGGGCATCCATACAAGTAAGCATTTCTTGATCCCTCTACTCTGTCTCGTTAGAAGTGGTGGATTAGGTAGTGTATCTTCTTGTTCTAGCCATTGTCTACAAATTTAACACCTTATCAGTATTTTCCTCGTCAAACGTTCATACTTTCATAACTCTGATTCATGTCTCTAGGTATTCAATTTGTTCAGTGGCCTAACAATTTATACTTTTAGGTTCTTTTTGTTCTTGGGTATAGGATTTGGTTTCATATGACATATAGGATTTGCTTTTCAAACAATCATACAATCAAGCATAGCACTCCACCCCTTTCACTTAGACTTTCACTTAGAAAATTTCTACACCCATACAATTTCGCAAATGTCTTGATAACTAAGGTTTCCCGAACCCACTATACCTAGCCATCCCATACCACTCAAGAATAGAGAAACAAGTTCTTCCAAAGTTATCGATCATTCACTAAACATGGTCTGTCATTCTTTGAGTCCAAGCTTCCTCTATACCCCTGAATTTTCATACATCTCATACTACATAAAAACTAGAGATACACTATCTTCTTGTTCTCATATCCCGACCAAACAATAATTCTATTCTCACACATTTTTAGTTTCTAGCCTATATACTAGAGTTTTATGCATTTGATCCACTATGCCACCCAAGTTCCTACCTAAGATCCCTTCCCCAGACCCAGGGTTTCAATTTGGTCAACTCGCAATCTCTGTCTAGTGAATACACCACCTTTTGCATCTTTTTCGTTCTAGTTAGTTTTTTGCTCTAATGTTTCACTTCTAATTTTCTTTTATAGTAAGTAAAGGTGTTCTTCAACTGAAGCTACTCATATAAGCTGAAGGGACAACTCTAGATCAGGCAACGAGACCGAAGTCTTCCTAGCAACTATACTTTCTTGGGTGGGATAATCCTCCTCCCTTTCAATGCTTAGTTTTACTTGTGACAAGGCTTATCCACTATCAATTCAACTTGTAGTCTTTGCATTTAAATGAAACATTTCAAAACATATATTTCCTTTTTTGAAAACACTTTCCAAAATAATTTTCAATTTCAAAAATAGAAGGTGGGGTATTTTAATTTCAACTCAAAGCACAGGTAAAGCCTAGTTGAGTTAATACCTTCTAAATTTGATACCACCATTGGTATAAGATTAAACTTTCTAATTTTAGCCCAATAACTAATGTTTAGGTTTGACTTTCTAATTCTAGCCTAGCAAGTAATGCCGAGGCTCTGATACCACCTTTGAAATACCCCAACCCTTGAGACTTTCAATTGGACTTAACCACAAGGCGGGTCGGGTCAATATTACATTTATAAGTACACAATTCGTATCACATTCTATTTCAATTATCCCAAGTCTTATTTATTCATAATGAGCACACAACCCAAACAATTTAATTTTAATTTGATAAGACTATTACAAGGGGATAAAATAAATGTTCTAATCTTTATTTAATCAATAAAGTAAAGTACATACTCGAATTTCAAATAATAAAAGAGTACATAACTCAAATTAAAAACTAAATTCAATGGAAGTCTTAATTTAAACAATCAAAATTTGGGTACATGCCCTTACATATAAATTTTTAAATTTAAAACCCTATCTAATTTCAGTAGTTTTCATGATTCAATTTCCTAAAAAATATGAGAGAAAGGGGTGAACACATAGCCCAGTGGATCATTCCATAAACAACTAAATTACTAATTCAAATAAAAAACACATCCAAATTCAAATGCTTACGTATATTAAGTGATTCAAACAATATCTTTGGTTATTGTTGATGTTAAGACTAAAAGGGGTTCTAATCCCTTGATATTCTTATCAAAATACATCACTTTTGATTGGAAAGACAATTCATCTTGTCATATTCCATTAGAATAAGGATCTCATGTCCATTTTTTCAAGTATTTTATGTTACACCCATATACACACAGTATATGATAGTACGTGGTTCATGAACTTCAAATTCTTAAACTTAATTCTCACATATTATGAATCTAAAATCAGAATAATAGAATTGAGAATAAAACATTTAGAAAGCAGGAAAACAATACATAGCATGCTTCATAATTCAAATCAAACCTAAGCATAGAAACTAGGCAAGGCATGGTATCATGAATACTTAAAACATGCATACATGATAAACTGAATTTAAATCATGATTAAACATGTTGAAAATTGAAACTAAACATGCTAAACTGAAAATAAAAGATGCATGAATATGCTAGAAACTCATACTAGCAAAGTAGAAGTGTAGGAAATCTCATCCACCTCGAGAAGTGTTTTCTGAAAAATTCAGCAGAGGTTTCTATCTTCTATGCACTTCAAGAACAACCAACAATTTCAAGAATGCAACAGTAAAATTTTTCAAAATATTAGATCTTTTACATGGAGATTCATCTTTCTCACACCTCTTTGTCTTTCGCTTTGAGAAGACCTCGGGGTCTTGAGTGCTTGACGAGCATCTGGAAACGTTCCTTGTCTAAAATCCTAACTTCTCACTGAAAATCACTCAAGAACACAAGGAGGGAGAAGGGGTTTCTAAGAAGAGGGCTAGAGAAAATCAAGAGGAACTAGTATGCTCTTGTTTTAGAACAAAGAAGAATGAGTGCATTAAAAGAATTTACATAGATTTTCAAAGCACAAGGGGGGCATCGTTTGGGCATCTTGGATTAAGGTTTTCTCACAAGGTTGGCGGCTAGGTTTTAGTTACTAGAACAAGAGTCGTAGTCAATCTCTTTTTCAGTTTTTGGAATGATTGTTCACACTTCTCATTCCAATTGAATTTAACTCCCTTCCTAGTTAACTTGATCATAGGTTTTGCTAGTTTGAAAAAATATTGGATGAACCTTTCACAGTACCCAGCCAGGCCTAAGAAGCTCCTAATCTTTGTATCGATCTTAGGTTGCCTCCAATACATAATAGCTTTCACCTTCTCCAAGTCTATAGAGATGCCTCTTGTCGATACTACGTGACCAAGAAACTTGAATGTCTTCATCTAAGACTCACACTTGTTGAACTTCGCATATAATTGATGTCTTCTGAGGGTCTCCAACATTATCTGCAAGTGTTCTAAGTGTTGAGCCTGTGACTTGGAATAGATTAGGATGTCATCTACGAAGACCACCATAAACTAGTCAAGATATTGTCTAAACACTCGGTTCATCAAGTCCATGAATGCTGCTGGGGAATTTGTATACTCTGAAAACTTCATACCAAATAAAACAAAATTCAAGGTCCATTTAATGAAATTTGTGTGCAAAATGAAACCAAACTCATTTTAGGGATAAATTTGGTAGGTTCTGAAACTCTCGTTTAGTGACCTTTAGGAATCCAAAATCACCTTAAATAAAGCAAAGCGACTTGAACCGGCCAATTGAACAACATATCCAAAAATTACCTCAATTGGTGAAGATTAGAGCTCTCATTTGCCAAACACCATATAGGGGTTTAAATTAGGAAAGAAGTGGCATTGAGGATATTTCAAAGATTTGAAATGACCTAAAATTCCATGGGATGGCATTAATTAACAAAACACACAACATATCCAAAAATCAAGACAATTGGCCAATATTTGTGTGAGTACCTTCAGTGGGTTCTAAATAAGAAATGTTTCTAAAGAAAATCACCTTGAGCCCAAACTATACCTTAAAATTTGTATCTTGATCATGTGGTTCTAAAACTATAGGTTATACACCTAAATTCCTAGTGATTAAGAAAAAATTAAATTTTATTAAATTCATGTGAACACATGAAGGCATGGCCACCCAAAACATGTGCAAGTCACATGGGTAGAACACTATGATCGAGTGCACCCCACCTTACTCAACCACCATGGAACGCCTTCCCTTATGTGATTCAATGAAACATGATCCAATATACCACATAAGTGATTCAGTACACCACCCATATGAGACATCCCACCTAGGATTTGGAAATCTATGAAGATTGATTCCATGCACCAAGCTAAGTGATCATGTGCTCCATGCCTCACCTAAGCAAAACCGGCCCACGCACGCATGTGTGTGTGCACACATGTGAATTAACCTAATTAGAAAGGTTTGAAATCTGAATTGATGCTCTGAAATAAAAACCCTAGCCGTCCCATGTATTAGCAAGGAAACCAAATTAGAAAATTCCATTTTTATTCACCTTGGCAGCAAATCTACGAGATATGCCCAATTGGTGTGCCATCTATGGGTCCAGCTCAAATCAAAAATTTTCCTAGAACCTAGATTAGTATCTAAGACTATGATATGGTGTCTCTCATGTTATGATACTATGCTCACTTGGCTGGATGTCCAAAAGAGAAGAAGAGAAAACATGCCTTATTTGCCTTGTGTGATGAGCAAGTAAGAGAACGAATGGAAAATGTTCTAAGAGAATATTCTCTCTTACTATAGGACGTCCAAAATAGATTTAAAAGGGTTCTAGAATGAAGATATTATTTGAATTTGAATTAAAAAAATACTAGAGAACATGCTTTGGTGCCATAAGAAAATAGGCAAGATTGGTGATCCATGAACTAACTTACCTCTATCACACTCTAGACGGCTGGAAACTTGCCCAAACATTGAGAACTGCCCTAGCTGCCCAAGAACTGTCCAAGGACGTCCCATATGCTCATGAGCACCTATATAAACCCCCTAAGATGCACACAATTCCTCATTCCAAAAATAAGAGAGACTTTTCCTTATTGTGTTCTCAACTTCTTTTTCTACTTCTTCTTTCTTCTCATTTTCTTTTATGCATGAGTGAGAGACTTTTAGTTTCAGCATTTAGAGATTAGTAGAGAGTTGTTTTGCTGAGATTCAGAGGTGCTAAAGTGAAGGGAACCTTTGCTGGAATTTGGGGAAAACGTCTCATCTAAGGTGGAAGTTGTTTCTCTTAAATACCTTTTTCTTGCTTAAACCATTAGCATATTTATTTTTTGTGAGATCTTTTTTTCAGATATTCATTTAGTATACTTTTAGTTTTCAATATTTATGCATGTTTTTAGTTTGAATTCATTCATTTCCATGTATGCATGATGAATGTCCCTTGCTAGTACCATGTTTTCAAGAATCGTCTAAATGTTTGATGCATATGGTGAATGGTGAATGTTTGGTTCTACGAAATTCTGAATTTATTTTCAATTTAATGCCATGTTCTAAAATTTTTATTTATGTTTCATGATTATGGGATTTAATATGAGAATATGGTGATCCTAACCATGTACGATCATAGTAGACACATAACAACTTTGGGTGTTCTCTTGTAATGATTAGTTCATAAGCTTTGTAATACCTAAGTGATTGGTTGATGGATGTAAGTCCCTAAGTCCAAAGTCAAATGAAAATGACTAATAAAGGTCATATTTCGCTCTAAGGAATCACTCAATTGAGAACATCAAGGGTAGAAAAACATTCTTGGTCTAAGTTTCAACTTTACACAACTTGATGTTTGAAATGCCTAATGTCTGTTAGTATTTGAATTATGAATGTGCTAGTGATTTGAATATGAAAATGGTTATAATTTAAGATCCACTGAGCTTAATGCTTACCCTTTCTTTAACATTTTTCATGAAATTGAGTATGCAAGGACTTGGGACATTTCCTTTGAATTTATTTACAAAATTTCTATGTAGGGCATGTTCACCCAGTTTTATTATGAATTCTGTTGTAACCATTTTAAGTTGGAAGTTATGAAATTTTTATGATTCAATAAAAATTTAGAATTTTCTTTATCTCTTATAATGTGGTTTTGTTTAAATTGAGTTGGGTTATGCACTCCTTTTTTGCATTAAGGCATGGGATAATGGGAATAGAAAGTCAAGTGTGTGTCACTTGTAAAGTAACACTAAACCCGGCTTGCCTTGTGGTTAAGTCCACTATTTCAACAACTATTTCCACAGTGGTTAAGTCCAAACACTCATAGGAAGAATACGGGGGTTGGGGTGTTACAGCAATGGTCAAACCAAAGGACATCACGGTGAACTCAAAGTTTCCATATCTTGTTCTGAAGGCAGTCTTGTGTACATTAAACTCCTTGATTCTCAATTGGTGATATCTCGACCTAAGATCAATCTTTGACAAATGAGTAGCTCTTCTCAATTGATCAAATAGGTCATTAATCCTTGGCAAAGGATACTTATTATTCACCGTAGCTTGGTTCATCTTTCGATAATCAACCCAAAGTTTCATAGAATCATCCTTTCTTTCACAAACAACACCAAAGCTCCCCAAGGTGATTCACTCAGCCTGATGAATCCTTTTTCCTAGAGCTCGTCTAGTTGAGACTTCAACTCAATCAGTTCTACCTGTGCCATTTTATAAGGAGGTATCGCTATGGGGTTAGTTACAGGGTGGAGTTCAATATTGAACTCTAACTCTCTGGCAGGTGGTAGTCTGGGTAAGTTATCTGGGAACACATCCTCATACCTACTAACCACTGCTAGGTCTTGAATCCGTTTTCGTTGAATAGGTTCTTCTTTAAAGAGTTTTTCGAACTCGTTCTTCTGCCTTAAGCAGTTCAACATGGCTATGGTTGAACTTTTTGGTAGTCTTCGTATATCTCCATTGATTCTATAGGTTTCCCCTGAAGGTAGGGTTATGGTCACTCGTCTTTTAGGACAATCTATCTGTGCTTTGTATTGGTCAAATCAATCCATCCCCAAGATTACATCATAGCTTTAAAAAGGTAATGTACATAAATCAGCTGTTATGTGCTTATCCCCGAACCTTAAGTCACAACTACACATTCTTTTTGCAGTCACAATGGTCCCTATTGGTGTGGACACATTCAAAGTTATGAGTAGTTTTTTGTCACAAGTTGTAACCTATTAGCTAGTTCTTTAGAGATGTAACACCCCAACCCCTGTATCTTTAAGCATTGTACATGACCACCATTCTCTTGACAGTGGACTTAACCAACTGGCGGGTCGGGCCGGTGTTACTTTACAAGTGACACTCACTTATTCTTTCCTTTTCAATATCTTGTGCCTTTGTAGAAAAATTCATGAATAAAAAATTTTCTCTTTAATAAAATCAATACAAATTAAAAGAGATAAAGAAATTCAAACTATTTTATTCATAATAGAAAGTCAAGTGTGCGTCACTTGTAAAGTAACACTGGACCCAACCCGCCTTGTGGTTAAGTCCACTATTTCAACAATTGTTTCAACAATGGTTAAGTCCAAACACTCATAGTGAAATCAATGGGGGTTGGGGTGTTATAAAGGTAGTATTAAAGCCTAGGCTTTAGGTGCCTTAGGCTAAAAATAGAAATTCAAGCCTAAAAATGTGTTGATTAGGCTAGAAATAGAAAGTCAAATATTAGTTGATTGACAAGATTAGAAACCCTAATTTGGTGTTGTTTTACATTGAATTGAAATGTCGTACCTTTTATTTTTGAAAATTGAAAAAATGTTTTAGAAAGTGTTTTCAAAAAGGAAAGATATATTTTGAAATGTTTTGTTTGGATACAAAGACTACAAGTTGAGTAGATAGTGGGTAAGCCTTGTCTCGAGTAAAGCTAAAAATTGAAAGGAAGGTAGGTTATCCCACCCTAAAAAGCATAGTTGTTAAGTAAACTTGAGTCTCACCCTCCAATCTAGAGGTTGTCCCACCAGCTTGTACGAATAGTTCGAGTTGAAGAACACCTCTGCTTTCTATAGAAGAAAATTAGAAGGTTGGAAAACTTGGGCAAGAAATTTGAAGATGCCAAAGGTGGTTCCTTGACTTGACAGAGGTTGTGAGTCAACCAAATCAAACCATAATGTAATACCCCAGAATTTTGTCAAATAATTTAAAATAAATAAAATAAGTTAAGTGAATTAATTTCAAATATTTTAAGAAATTTTTGGGTGCAAATTGTGGGTTGGCACATGAAAAATAAAATATATTGTAGATATAATATAAAGTAGGCAAATAAGACCTTAATTTCATGAAAATTTCAATTTAGTAGAATTAATCATGAAATTTAAAGAGTTGCTTGAGAAATAAATAAATAAGAAATAAAGTATATATATA
>JAJIYU010018216.1:0-11306 GCA_030144865.1 Tinospora cordifolia
TTATACTATTGCCTTATTAAATTCTTAATTTTAAAGTTATGTACGGTTAAATACGATCAAGGCATGAAATGACTGAAATAGAAAGTCAAGTGTGCGTCGCTTGTAATGTAAAACTGGCCCGGCCCGCCGTTTGGTTTAGTCCACTGTCAAGAAAAATGGTGGATGCGTCCAATGCTTAATGATACGGGGGTTGGGGTGTTACATGTACCATAGTGTTGCAATTAGAGGATGTTAATCTAATGTCCTGTGTTAGTATTTAATTAGGGTTCCTATGAGTTTTTTAGGAGAACAATATAAATGGACTTTTGTATTAGATTGTTCATTATTCCTTTTGTTGGTTCTAATTACTGTTGATGGCTAGAGAAGAGAAAGAGAGCAGAACAAGGGAGAAAGACGAAGAACAAGGTCCAAGTTGCAAAGTATAATCTTTAATTTGTTTAATTCTTTGTACTATGAACAATATATGATGTTGGGCTAAGTTATTTTGATTTCTAGAATATAATTTAGATTGTAAGAACCTTTGATTTTTATTTTGATTAATCTATTCCAAGGTATTGTTTTATATTCTATGCTTTTAATGTTTTCTTTCATCTGGACATCTATAAATTGATCTTAGATTGTTAAACTAACTCAAGAGAGAGGTTTAACAGTTGGATACTCAAAATCTAGACCTAGAAGGATCTATTTATTGAGAGGTTGTTAATTCTATATGAGGTCGGATGTGATTACTGTGTTTATTGTATCAGTTTGTTAACTGTACTCCTAGAGAGAGGGTATTTGGAAAGACATTAATAGGTGTTAAGGTGCCATGAGAGAAGGTTGGTGATGTCACATTAATCTCTTTCTTTTGGTTCCAATTCTATGAGACAAACACTTAAACAAATTTCATAAAGTACATGTGAAATCATTTGATAAAATAAATTAATATCATTAATTAAATTGAGTATTCATAAAGTATAAGGACCCTTGAACTTTATTACATTAAACTGAAATTTAACATAAAATAGAAATTTAGGCTAACAAGCCCGACTTAAACATTTAATGAATAGAATTTAAATATAACTACGCAACATCCATTCAAAAATTTCTTAAAAGGTTAAAAAGGAAGGGTGAGCTTATACACCCAATGGATCATTCTAAATGATTAACTCATTATTTCAAATCAAATAGAACATGGTTATGTAACACCCGCCTCTTGTGCCTCGGGCCCATGTCATCTGATGGTACTTTATTTTTTTTATAGTTGGGCCACCTGGGAGGGGGGCCCCATGTCACATTATTCTCTTTTTCATTTTTTCTTTCCAAATCATTGGGATTTTTTCTGAGTAACATTAACTCATGTAATAATTCATGAAAAATAAACATTGTGAGACATTTAAATAGAATAATTCAATATCATTAATCAAATCCAAAAGTCAAAAGTTACATAGCCTTTGTGTTTATTTGTAACACCTTGCCTCCCTTGAATTCAATTATTTCCTGTCCTGGGGATGTGGACTGCACCACTTAGTTGGGAGGGTGCCATTATCACATTATTTCTATTTTTTCCATACTTTCCATTTTTATCCCAATTCGGTGAGATTTTTGAGTATCAAATAATTAAAAACTCATGAACACTTATAAATAAAGCAATGGGAGATTTAATATTATTAATTGAAAGTAATAGGTGCAAAACCTTACTAATTACATAATTTAATTAATTGAAAATAAAGGGTATGAAACTTGAATTTACGTCATAATTCAAAAAATATATATTTAGAAAACATTGACTAAAATAATTCCATAAAATTAATTATTTCTAAAATTCAAGGTACTTAACCTTTGAGTCTACTATACTAGAATAAATTTGAAATAACAAAATTGGGCCATCATGCCCTTACAATTAAGTAAAACTTTCACAATAATACATTCTAGGGAACATGTTGTCTAAATCGCTATAATGCTTCCTTTGTTTATCAATTTCCTGAAAAGTTAGAAAATGGAAGGGTGAGCATAAAAACGAGTGGGTCATTCTAAATATTTAACTTATTATTTCAACAAATAAGACATTTAAGATAAACACTTTCAAAAATTACGTGATTCAATCAATTTCTTATTTAAAGTTGTATTAAAGACCAAAAGGTGTTAACATGATTCTTCTTATCAAAATACTTGTCCAAGATGAAAAAGGGCAATCCTTTATGCCAAATTCCACTAGATTTAGGACCTGACTCAAGTATTTTGGGACCTTACCCGTATGAACTTGAAACGAACTCAAAGTTCACATCATTGTAACACCCATAGTAATCCATATGGAAGAGTGCACTGGTACATGGTTATAATCTCATTTAATCTTTTAATAAGTATAACAAAATTGAATTAATAGACTAACACGATTGAATTCAACATGTGAGCATAACAAGCATCAAAATAGCACATATCATATATGCAAACCTAAACATGCGAAGTCTGAGCATGGCATGCATAATCAATGGTGATAAAACATGTATATTCGAGCATGAAAGTCTTATTGAGATCAAAATAATGAATCAAAAGTCACAAATCACTTCCACCTCAATATTTTCACCCTTCTAAATCGTCAATTGAATCCTTTTCAGAACTTCCCAACTGCCACCATGAAATTTCAACGACACTCCATTACTTCAACTCCAACTACTACAAAATTTTTGCATCACTCGGTTACTTCTACTCCAATTGTTGTTTAGAACAACCCCAGAAGAGATAAAGAATGCCAAGAGAAAAGCAAAGGGGAAGAGAGAGAGAGAGAGAGAGAAAGAGAGAGAGCAAGAAGTACATATCAATTCTTGCTTATATGAAGAGAATGTGAGCATAGAGGCTTTTTATATAGAGTTTCAAGGAATAAGGATTGGTAGGTTTGTAAGCTTAAGCACAAGAAACTTTATATTTTCCTCCCTTAGCCGTTGCACCAAGTGTAGAGATTAGGGTTTTGAATGTGCGCCCTTTCTAATTTCTCTTTGCATAACCAGGATTTGGAAACTTGCTACAAGACTTTACAAGGGACCTCGGTCCTCATGAATGTCACCAGATGCAGGACCGCAATCTTGGTTCGCTATAATACCCCGACCCCTCAACTTGATGGACTGAATCATATGGTAGGCTAGGCTAGTATTACATTTCCAAGTGACTCACACTTGACTTTCTAATTCTTTTATCCCAAGTTTTATCGAACATTGTGAGTACTCAACTCAATTAAATAAACATAATTTCAAAAAGAAAAATCCAAGATAAATAAAAGAAATCTTTAAGTTTATTCAATGAATAAAGAGGAAAGAGTACATAACTCATGCTCAAGCTATAATGAAATATTCAAAATTGGGCCAATATGCCCTTACATTTAAATAGAAACTTAAAGTAAAATATCCTAACTATTGTCATGCTTCTTCAATGTGATCAATTCCCTGAAAAGGTAAAATAGGAACAGTGAGCACAAAGCTTAGTAAATCATTCTAAAATACATAAATCATTATTCCAAATTAATAAGACATCCAAATCAAACACTAACAATCATTTAGTGATTCAACCAATTTATTATTTTAAGTTGTAAATTAGACTGAAAGGGGTCAACCTTGATGTTCTTATTAAAATACCTCCCTTGAGTGAAAAATGCATTTCTTTATGCCAAATTTAATTGGGCTTAGGGTCTCACTTATATTCTAAGTATTTTGGGACCTTATCCATATGAACTAATCACAAGTAAAGAGCACCCATAGTAATCCATGTGGATCATTGTGACAGTACACGGTTCTTATATGTATGGATTGCAAAAGTTCATTAGCCAAAATACTTGATAAAATGAATAATTCTTTGATTAGCAAGTTTATATGTACGAGTTGCAAAAGTTGGAGATTTCTCTTAATTTCAAAATTACTATAATAATAGTACAATAATACGTAATGAAGATAATAATACTATAATAGATCATAATAATAGAAGTAATGAAGTACTATAACGTAATAAGCAATTGTGATTTTAGTATTGCATTGAAGAGAGGAAACAAACAAGCATGTAATCCATGATATATATATATATAGACACACACACACACACACACACACACATATATATATATATATAGAAAGAATGAATTGTGCCATGCTAGAAATATATGAAGTGATTTGTGTATAAATTATAGCAAAAAATGAATCTCAACAAGGTCCCAACAAAAGATTATGAATGTCAAAAAAATAGAAACATTAAGAATAATAATAGTAAAATAAAATAAAGTCTAAATATTAAATCTTGCTAATTTATATGCAAGAGGAAATTGGAAAGTTGTCTATGGACTTGCCACCCAACGTTACCAATTTTCACTCCCCCAACTCTATATAAAGGACCTCTAGTGCTCTCATTCTCTTCATCCCAGAGCAAGAGTATATTAGTCTCTCTTGACTCTCTCTAGCCTTCCTCTTGGCAACCTACTCAATTATTGAGTAATCTTAAACTATTCTTGAGTGCTTTAGTGTTTTAATTTAGTGTTCTTGAGTATTCTCGAGTGTTTAAAGTTTTTGAGTAACAGAGCTTTGTCGAATTTCAAAGTCATGCAAAAGAAATTTACTTTTTGAGGTGGAAGTGACTTCTCAAACCCATATTCTACATATTTAGTTTATTATCATGTTCATGTATGTTTAATTTTAGTTTTATTATGCATATTTATGTTTGAATAACATCGTTTAAAAATTCAGATTTCATGTATATCATGCTAGCTGATCATAAAACAATGTTATGCTTAGGTTATGCATGTTTATGTTCGTTTTTTAGCATGATGCATACTAAGTGTTTGCTTTCGTGTTTTGAATGTTTATATGTTAAACATGTTGAAATTATTTTTATTTCTTATTTATGAGTATAATTTATTTATGATTTATGATTATGAGATTTAATAAATGAAAGATGGTGAGATTAAAATTCAACAATATAATACAAGTGAATAAAAGAAAATTTCAACCTCTTTATTTATAAAATAAAGAAATACATTGTTGAATTCGTATAATAAAAAAAAGAGTTCATAACTCTAAAATTTAAAGCAAAAAATTCAATAGAAGTCTTTATTCAAAATTTGGGCAATATGCCATTAGAAAAAAACTTTGTAAAACTAGACTTTCTCATTCCTTAGCAAGCTTGATCATTGTTAGCTATCCTACAATTGTATAGTTTTGCTCAAGTATAAACCGATAAGACCGGGTATCGTCCTTAGGGAAAAAAGGGTTAATTTGTGATTTTAAATCCCAATTTACTACTAATCAAAGTTTTATCAAGACTATAACTGAATGTAATTGAATTAAGTTGAAAGATAGAATCCTTTCTTAACAAAAGCAATGTTTAATATAAAGAAATCTATGTAAAACGTGTCTAGGATAGTGAATGCCACTGCATAGTTTGCAATCCTTCGTCTTAATCATGAATTAGTTAACCTGTGAGTTTTTGCATCAATAGTTCAAATCCTCTCCCAAGGTATTTCAACATTCACTAGATTTGTCTCGTTAAGCCCTTTTCCGAGGTGCTCACTTAACAACCTACGTGTTATGTTCAACAATCCCTGTGCAACCCCTTAGATTAGTCAATAATCTCCCGATAAATCAACCGGTCTAAGTCCAAACTGTGACATCCACCCTTTAGGCTTCTCTTCCGAAATAGACTAAAGTGTTGGTTTCAATATGTCTTTGGCCAGTAAACATAAGGCATTAAGTCTACACAATATGGAATAGAGTTTATAACTCAATAACCACAACTAGATATCAGAAACTATGCATTGAACATCACATCCCAGACAATAAAACTAATTAGCTAGACATGAATTCAAAGGAAAACATGAAATTAGATTCAATGAAGTAAAACATACTCAAATCTCTTAAACAATCTTCAATCCTCAATGGAAATACAGGTTTTCAAGCCCTACAGCCGTCACCAGTAGTTTCTTTTCTGAATTAGGTATCTTTGACTCTAATCACCCTTTCCTATATATAGTCTCGCACTAAAAAAACTATTACTCGAATGACCGCGATTAGTGATTTCTGTGACAAAACCCAGAACTTTTTTGCTTGCTGCCTACCGTGGTCAGTTTTGGTTCTGTGCATATTCCATTCTGGTGGCCGCGGTCACCAATTTATGGACTGGGGTCACCAGTGCGTTATGTACTGGTTTGGTTCTTCTTTTATTACTGCGTTCTTCAGTTGTTGGACGGCGGTCTTCTGGTACTTTCTCATGATTCCTTCTCCTGTTTTCCTTCTCCTGATAGATTCTTCCTTAGTGCTTCAACCTGTATCCTGCAATACACTAAATTCCTTTCCCAAACATCATTTCCTCATAAAAGAATATCAAAACTTTAAAAATAAGGCATAAAAAGATATTAAACAATGCAAACCCCTAACTATATGCAAAAACTGCTAATTATGCAATTTTTCAATTGATTCTCCCTTATTTCTTATAAAATGCAATAATTTTCCTATTCTAATGTTAGTTTGCTAAGCAACTAACAAATACCCCCAAACTTAGACTTTTGTTCGTCCCCGAACAAAATTCTAAATTTAAGCGGACGATTCTATTACCACAAGGTGACCTTGATTTCAATCATCATCGTAACCTCAATTATTTCCATTCTTGAAGTTCATGACTCATTAACAATTCTTTAAGGTCAGTCAAGTTATCCAGATTTTCAATTTATCTTCTATTATTTCCCAACATTACCCATTCATCTATAAGTAACTCAATCCTCCTAGACTTTGTTAGTGATTTGCGAGCACCATCCCACCTATAGAAGTCCTTTCCTAATACCTTAGTACACAAACTCTTCCAACTTTCTACTCTGTTTCTCTACTACTAAGGTCAAACTGAAATTGGGATCAATGGTCTTTTGCTAGGTTGTAACGTGGTCTGGCTCAAGGTACAATTGTAACAGGTATTTAAATCTGACTCAAGTGTCCACTCATAATAATAATAACAACCAATTTTGTCTGATTTATCAAATTTACCTCGATCCTTTTATTTAATCATTTATTTTCTTGTTCATGATCACAACCTTGTCTTTATAGCTCCCCCAAACTTATCTCATCATATACACTCTTCATTGAGCTAAAAATGTACACTTTCACAAGAAAGGGAAGTTCATCCATCATTAACAATACTGCAACATAAAAGAAAAAATCATGCTTCTTTTCTCTTCTTTTTTTTTCAAAGGAATATATATATATATATATGCATATATATTTTTATATACCTAGGAAACATTCTCACAATTGAAGCATAAATCAAAGACATGTGTATGTCAATGTTATCATCCCTCCTTCTTTCTCATCATCAAAATATGTAGTATTAGAACCATGAGTGTACGCAAATAGGTCCAACTGAGATATTCATAAAGGGAAAAAATGTTTATATATTTAACGTTTAGGTTCAAAGCAATAAAATAAGTTACAAGGCTCAAAATTGGCTACAAAGGATTATAAATGCTGGGATAGGCCTTAGGGCTATGACTCAAACAATGGTGGCCTACTTCATTTCCCTCCTTCAGTCATTCCTAAGCAGTGTTCAAGACAGATTTGATCATTTAAAGAGTCTATGGAAAATTCTCTCCATTTGTGGTTTGCTTTCCACTTCTCACTTTCCTCGGTTTCCGAAATCTCAAACTACCTAAGATTGCAAGGTATTGTCAAGATCAAACTTCAGATAAATCAAGCACACAGACTGTTAGACCGTACCTTAATTCTTTGTCTCATCATGCTAGAGGAACGTTACAATTTCATAGGTTACTCAGAAAAAAAATAGTTTATATACATATATATAATTTTTTATTGTTATTATTATTATTATTATTATTATTATTATTTATTTTTTAGAAACAACCTATCCTAAGTGCTTCTTATAATGCAAAATTGCTTTTTAACATGCATGCATCTAGCAAAATGTAAAGACAATGAAAGAAAATGGACTAAGATTGACAAAAAGAAAACTTACCCTGTTTGCTCTGCTTTTATGTGTTGACGCAATACACACATACCCCTAAACTTGAATTGTGCCTTGTCCTCAAGAGCACATAGATACGTATACGTGGGAAGGGTAATACATCACACATGCATTCAAAGAAAAAGAAAAAAAATTAGACTGGAAGTTATGGAAAAATAGAATTGCAATGTACAGGTGAGACCATTAATCAAGAGCAAGGCATCATTATCAATACTAAGAGCATTCATTAGTGCAGAATGTTCAGATATGAAGAGCAACAAAAACTTTCAGCAACAAAAGTAAAGAAAGCACACACAAAAAAAAAACTCAGAGGTCTTGTCCAAAAACTTCTTCCTTTGTGATAAAATCGGTGAAATCACCACGATCGTCATCACCATCATCACCGGCATCATTAGCAGTGTCCACATGCGAAGGCGGAGGCACCGTGGGAACACAACATGCCATCTCCATGTAGGGTAAGGTGCAAGGGGGAGGAGGAAAAACTGCAGCCAAATCCGGGTCCTTACGATGCATCCACTGGGTCATGTAAGCCATCCAGTGCATTGTAGTGTGCTCAATGTTAGAGAGAGACGCAACAGCAGCTAAAGAGGATTGAGGAGCATGTACAGGGCGTGTAGGGATTGGGGAAGGACCAGTAGTAGGTGGAGGAGACTCAGTAGATGCCCTACGCCTCTTGGAAGGGGTGGAGGTGAGCATCTTCACTGCGATATGATCCTTCATCTTCAATAATGGCTCGGTCTTGTCCCATACAACCCCAGTCCGTCTGCATAATTCTGTAATCAAAGTAGGGTGTGGCAGATCTCCATTGGTTCTATCAATGGCTGACCGGATAGAACTAGAGATGAGCGCCCCAATATTGATTGGGAGTCCCTTCATTATGCAATAGACTAGCACAGCTCTCTCTACTGTAACCCTGTTGATAGCCAAAGAAGGAAGTAAATTTGCAGAAGCTAAATACAACCAAACCTTAGCTTTTGTCTTGAACATAGTCTTCATTAGTTTGATGGGCTTATTGTTATAACAAATCCAAGATGCCCCATCAACGCACAGTGTCCATAGAACCTCGTCTGGATCAAATCTCGGTAATAAGGTGTAATAATCATCCAGAGAGTCAGCAGGAAGACCATAGACCTCATTGATAGCTGTTGTACCCTCACGGTCAGGGGCGCTGGCAAAAAATTCTTGAACAATCGAAACCACTGTGGTGCGTGGGGCCTGAATCAACTTCCCCCAATGTCTTGCAGCTACCACCGTATCAATGCCTAACTCGCATTCCTCTGTCATCAACATGATTCCTCTTTTAGGAATTAAGTGTTTGTTGGATCGGATCATGTTGAACCTTTGCTTGGCATTGGCTGTTTTAAATTGATTTCGATTAAAGGGTGGAGGAGGGGGTGCTTGCTGCTTTCCTTTTGAGGTTGGCAATTTCATTTTGGGAAGCCTACAAGCACAGTAATGGAAGGCAAGGAAAACAACAAGATTCATATATAATAACACATCAACCATTCACTGAAATGTACTCAACATAGATTAGTTTGCTTGGTCTAGGCATTATAACATTAAAGTCACCCTTTTGGCAGCAAAAATTGAATTTTGTATTCCTTTGTGATGTTGAATGACAGAAAAATAGATAAAAATGCACCTCATTACGTGAAACAATACATCTACAGGCCTAAGGTGCTCATGAACACGGAGTTATGCAAGTCTTTGTGCAAAAAGGATTCACATAGTATGCACATTCAGAGTAAGGGAGGGAATGATGTGATTCATTAAACAAAATCACCATTTAAAAATTAAAAGAAAACACATAGCAACTCCTAAAATGATCTAAACAATAAAAAATGCAAGTAACTAATAAGAAATCAAAGAAGAACACTTACATTTCCATTGAAAAGGCAAGAGATGCTTAAAGATTTGAAAGGGAGACCAAAAGCCACACAAAAACCCAAAGTTTCAAAGCAAAAATGATGAAAATGACCGCGATCTGGTCTTAAAAAGATGCATGGACCGCAGTCTGTGTATTATGGACCGCAGTCCATGTGTTTTTTTGATCTTTGAAACGTAATGTACCAACTGTGGACCGCCGTCATGAGTTTTGCACTGTGAGTGTGGACCGCGGTCCGTGTGTATACCTAGAAATGGTGTTCTGATGATCGCAGTCAGTGTGAATGCTCATGCTGGTGACCGCGGTCCATGTATTCCTTCAAAATATTTCATTCTGATGACCGCAATCCTTGGACTGGTGACCGCAGTCATTGTGATTTCTTCAAACATTGCATTCTGATCACCGCGATCCTTGGACTGGTGACCGCGGTCACCAAAATATGGTACCTGTGTATACTTATGTGGACCAAGGTCTGTATATGATGGACCAAGGTCCACAGTATGATGGACCCTTTTACTCAATTTTAAGTGAATAGACACAACCTTTCCCTGAAATCTAATTCAGTCTTTGGCCATTCACTTTAAACCTGTGGCCATCCACCAAGCTCTGTACTTCTAATACTCCATACGGAAAGACTTGAGTGACTAAAAACGGTCTCGACCATCGAGATTTAAGCTTTCTCGGAAACAAACGGAGTCTTGAATTGAAAAGAAGTACTTGTTGCCCAAGTTTAAACTCCTTCTTCTCTATGAATTGATCGTGCCATTTCTTCATTCGCTCTCTGTAGATGGTGTTATTCTCAAATGCTTCCTTGTGAAACTCTTCAAGTTCTACGTGCTGCAACAACCGGTTCTCACCACAAGCCTTCGCATCGAAATTTAACTTCTTGATTTCGCAATAAGCTCTGTGTTCTAACTCGCAAGGCAGATGATAGGATTTCCCATACAACAATTGATAAGGAGACATACCAATGGGTGTTTTAAATGTTGTCCTATAAGCCCACAAGGCATCATCTAACTTCAATGCCCAGTCCTTACGGTTTGTACCAACCGTTTTCTGTAATATTGACTTGATTTCACGGTTAGACACTTCAGCTTGCCTGTTAGTTTAAGGATGATAAGGTAGTGCAACCTTATGCCTTACACCATACTTAGTGAGAAGGTTGTTGAAGACTTTATTGCAGAAATGTGTCCCTTCATCACTCACAATAGCTCGAGGAGTACCGAAACGAGAGAATATGTTTCCTGAAAGGAACTTAAGTACCACTCGTGCATCATTCTTTGCTATAGCCACAACCTCCACCCATTTAGAGACATAGTCAACTGCTAGTAGGATATATTGTTTGCCAGCTGATGGTGGAAATGGCCCCATGAAGTCAATGCCCCAAACATCAAACAATTCCACTTCTACAAATGAGGTGAGAGGCATTTCATTCTTTCTT
>JAJIYU010018217.1:0-11305 GCA_030144865.1 Tinospora cordifolia
AATTGCACTATTGAATTTATTCTAAGGCATGTGGTATTGAAAAATAGAAAGTCAAGTGTGTGTCACTTGTAAAGTAACACCAGCCCGACCCGCCAATTGGTTAAGTCCACCATCAAAAATAATGGTGGTTATGTCCAAACTCTCAAATTAAAGAACGTGGGGGTTGGGGTGTTACAGTAATAGCCACTGAGAAGAAATTCTCATAACATAACTTCTTGAACTGTTCCCATGTCATAGTCAAAATATCAATCATAGGGTCACTCATAATCATCTCCCAACAGTGATAAGTAATTCTAATGAATTGATCAATTGCCAAAGTTACTCTTCTAAAGCCAATTTCCCCTAAAACATTCAGATGCTTATTCATTTCAAAGAACCATAGGTTAGCTACCATATGATCCAACTTGCCATTGAAGGTATTAGGATGCAACTTTTGAAACTCAATTTGTAAGTTCCTTTGTTCTTTATCCTCAGCAGCAATTCAGTTTGGTACTACTAGACCATTTGGTAATGGGCCCTGATGAGCCTGAGGTTGGGGCTATGGCTATATTGGAGGAGGATTTTGTGCATGAGGTAATCTCTGCCAATATCTTTGGTGATAAAATTGCTCCAACGGCAATTACTGCTATCACAGTTTCCCTATGATCCCTTTGACCAAACTCATCAGTGTTTTCATCCCTCCTCGCTTTTCATCTAGTTCTTACCATTATCTACAAGCCAAAAGTAATTTTAGTATCAGATACCTTAATAAGGTACTGTAATGGAGATTTTCTAGTAATCATAATCTCATTTCAAATTAATCTGGGGGTGCATAAACCCATTTTTGCTTATCATCAAGATACAAAGTGTTTTTCCACACTTGTCATAATAGCTGTCTTTTCTATGTCATTTGTTATATCAATTTCTTCATGTTTTCATTTGTGCTATCATGACGCTTTTATGTTCTAAGTTCTCAATTTTTTTCAGTAACCTATCAATTTATTCTTCTATGTTCTATTTGAGGATTTTCAAAGTCCTCTAATGTTGCAAGGTATAGGGATTTGGTTCAAATAAATATAACATGCATTCAAACAATCATATAATCGTACAATTTAGGTTAGCATAGAGAAATTCCCAAGTTTCCACCCATGCCTTTGAGTTCAAGTGTCTCATACAACTCTTACCCGCCAACACAGGCTTCCACTTAGAAGTCTCTCTGTACCCAAACAATTTTGTAAATGTCTCGATAACTAAGGCTTCCCAAGCCCTACTATACTCAACCGTCTTATACCAGCTAAGCATAGGGAAACAACTCTTTCAAAGTTACCAATCATTTATAAAACATGGCCTATCAATCTCTGAGTCTAGGATTCCTCCATACCCTTGAATTCCTACATGTCCCATACCATGTAAAACCTAGAAATATAGGATCCTCGCAATCTCGTGTCTTCACCAAACAAGTGTTTTGTTCTCACACATTTTAGTATCTATCCTATGTCCTAAAAGCTTTCATTCATGATCTATTGTGCCACTCTTGGCAAGACCCAAGTCTCTACCTATGGTCTCTTTCCTAGACTTAGGGTCTCAATCTTTGGTTGAAAAGTTCTTCCATCGAACCATAAACCCATAACAATTTTCGATACCACCTTTGGTATCACCTTTGTAATCTAGTAGACACTCTAACCTAGTGAGCTATAGCCTAAGCTCTAATAACACCTTTGGCATCAAAGTAAACATCTTGTCTAGTACTCTATAGCTTAGGCTCTGATACGACCTTTATAACAAATCACCTCCTCGTGGCCGGTTTCAATCCCGAAGGGTGCAATTACCTTAATGCCCTCGAATCAATGACAACAATAATCAAACACATTGTCATCATGTGCAAGATATAATATCAACAATCAAGGCCACCCGAAAAACTAGACGTCACTTATCTCTATTTTTCTCGTTGTTTTTTTATTCCAACTCCATGAGACTTCCTAGTCACAGCTAACTCATACAGATTCACCAAATAAAATGCTATCATTGAAAATATCTTTTATCATTCAAGAGGTACAAGGACCTTTAAGTTTATTCAATAAAACAACTTTAAAACTGACAAGGAAACTAGGGTCAATATGCACAACTAAAACAAAATAATGAAACTAGGAAATTAAACTCTAGATAAAATAATAAAGACGATTCCCATTATCCATGCACCTTTTGATCACTGGTTCCCTGAAATGTTAGAAAGAAGGTGTGAGGTCAAAGAGCCCAGTAGATCATTCCAAATATTTAAATCATTATTTCAATAAAAATAAAACAACCTACCAAACACTTTTATCGATTAGGTGATTCAAACCGTTAATTGCTTATCTCAAGACTGAAAGAAATCCACCTTAGTGTTCTAAATTTGGGGAGTGAGGTCAATCCAAACGCTCAAACCCTTCTCATATGTGAAGTGTGATCAATCCAAACTCTTAGTCCCAAATCAATCAAGTAAATAATAATCGGCAAGTTGGGTCTAGGTAGGAACACTCACTATGATACCCCGTGGTACATGTCGCACTAGTACGTGGTTAAGATCTTTATTAATATTGATTTAATGACAAATCATACAATAACATGTTACATCACATAGAAATCAAGAAAATTACAATTAAGCATGGTAACATCACTCCATCTCTATCATAGGCGTGTTACTTGATCATGTCTATAGCATAGATCATGATATCACTCATATCATTGAATTCATGCATCAATATTCATTTATAATACAAATCCAACCATTATGCATATTCAAAGCATAACATGCATATTTGATTCAAGAGCATAACATGCATATTCAGTTCAAAGCATTGTCCTAGCTAACAAGCATCCTTGCATACTTTATTTAAATCAAAATAATAGTTTAAACTCTAAAAATCATATTCACCTTAAACCTTAACTCCTTCTTGTCCTTGTATTGTTATTCCAAGCCTTTTCAAATCTTCAACCATAAAGAGTAAGAACCACTTCATTATTCTTAGTGGTTAATGTGTTTGTAATACTTTTAAACGATGTTCTAATGATTTTCTATCCTACATGGAATTTAATTGTGAGAGAGCATCATACTAGATAAGTCAAAGTGTAGTTTTGTTTCTGTGTTCTATAGTACAAGAAAGAAAAATCGAAGCAATTCGAACGCATGGGTGAGAAATGAGAAAAGGAACATAGATACATTATCGTAGTTGGCTACAATGATAACCAAAGGTAATATAGAAGTTTTGTTACAGTACCATGGTAGAGTACAACGGTAACCACAATGAATCAAAGGAGCATTTATACAATACCGCGATAGAGTACCACAATAACTAGACTGTATTGTAGAAGAAATACTACATTACCGCGATAATAAGAATGCATAATATACAAGCAAAGAAGAAAATAGCAGTACTGCGATAGGGTATTGTGGTAACCTTAAGATAATGTATAGGTGATAGTTCAATACCATAGTAGGGTACTACGACAACTAGAGTGAAAAAACAAAAGATAGTGGAGGGGACGGGTGTAGTACCGCAGTAATAGTGATCAGTACCGTGGTAATCATCCAAAAACCTCAAACTCTATACCATGAACCATGCATTAAGGCTAGATAGGATCATTATACCTTCTTTGATCAACTAAATCTCTTACATGATCCAAAGGATCCTTTTTTAAATCATTCTAGGGTTTTTTTTATAATAGGAGTAAACTAAAATCTCTGAAATTGCTAATAGGACAATCTATTCTCGAAAGAACGAAGAACAGGTTGTGATCAACTAATTAGGGGTCGATTTTACCTTATAGAACGCCTAGGAGTATTTCTTATGATCTGAATTAGCCACTACTATGCGCTATTCTATATTTTTCTTCTTCTACTACTTGGTTTGCTATGTGGGACGGCTAGGGAATGAAGAAAAGATGAGAGAATGACTAAGAGAAGGAAGGAGTGGAAGGAATTCTTGTGTTTGCATGAGAGTGAGAATGGAGGATGCCATTGCTAGGCTTTTATAGAGTTAGGGTTACTTTGGATAGTATTAGGAGTCTTTAGCATTATTTCCTTGGCAAAATTCTTTCCTAAACCCACTTCCTTCTATTATGCTCATTTCTTGGGTGCAAAGCTTTAGTATGTGACGGTTTTAGAATGAGCTTATGCATTTGGAAACTTTACACAATCATTCTTGCATAGGTTTTAAGTATTACTGCGGTAGTAGAATGTACTACTGTTGTAACCAAAACACTGTGTATTTATAGGTTTTTTTGTCAAATCATGCACTACTGCATTAGTGAATATCATTACTAAGGTAACCAGTGAAATAACTCGGTGCAAATTTATGTGTATCATTCCAAGTTTAATAATTCCTTTATACATTTAATTGTACATATTTCACAACATTATTTCCATGGTTTATTTAATTACATATTTTATTTTATAATTATTCAATCTAATTATTACATAAACTCTTGGGGTATGACAATCAACATGGATGACCTCTTGCCATTTTAGCCTGCATTTCGTCACATGTATCCATTTATCATTACTTAAAATAATTCATAAACTTGAAAGATATTATGTATAACCATAACTTTTCATTTAGGTCTAATATGTACACTATAGACCAAAATGAGATTGACATCGAACTTTTTCCACTGTGAACCGTTACACTTATCTGTCCTAGTATATTATATACATTCCCAAAATGTTCCAAACTATACTTTTAAAGCTACATTATTTACAACCAAAATGTATTCATAGACCACTCATGAAACTTCTTGGGCCCTACCTTCTGCATCTCTTGCATTCCTTTTGCATCTGTTTTCCCTTCAATTGTTTAGCCTCCCTCTTCCTTTTCTTTTGGAAATTAAAACTTGAAGTGTTAACAAAAGCAAACTTTGAAGCAATTGTTGTTTAGTACTTTGGAACTTCTTTCAAGTTTTTGGAATTCTAAGGCTCAAGTAAATACAATACTTGATTCACCAATGCTTCTAATCATATTAACCTACCATAAGTATGCTTGTGGAAACCATCCACTATTCCATTAGGTCCCTCACTTATGCCAGCGCAACTTCACTTTGGCCTGGCTTAGCAATCGATTGTAATTAGTGTATCTGGTTCGTGCAACATTCGACAAACTTGATATGTTCACGACAATAATAATCCAGCCAAGTATGTACCAAAATGAAACATCACACCTTACTACATGGCTAGTACCCAATATATTGAAAAAAAAAGTTTTGCCAAAGTTTTTTTTGAAAAATTTTACATAAGCCTACTAAACGTTAAATTCCTCTACTTCAGGCCTTCGATTATGTTTTTCTAAGTCTCATCTAGAGCTTTGATACTAACATTGTTGGAAAACCACTAGCAACCCAACTAACACAATAGTCAAACAGGCAAATTACCACTTCAGTTGCTCAACTATTTTTAAGCCTTAACAAATCTAATCATAAACATCAAGTGCAACAAAAACAATTATAGTAGAAACACCTATACAACAACTAATGTTCACAACAACTACTATTTACAATGTTTAAGTTGATAGTTTACATTTTCTTCTCCTTACAAATGGTGAGACATTTACTAACCCGAACACAGTTGTCACACCTCGACCCCCGGACCGGACGTCATGTCTGTCAATCAAAGGCCCCGTCGTCGTGTGTCGCGCGGCTCCAAGCTCGGCGTGTTGTGCGACAGTTATCATCATCAATCTTTCTATAAACCTCTATACACGAGGTTTAAATAATTTTTTAATTTTAAATAATCATTTTATTCATGCTTCACTAAGCAATTAATTTCAAATCAAATTCACCGGATGTTCAAAATCATATTTATATTGGAAATCAAGATAATAGTAGCGAAAGCATTTTTCGGATCAAATCTTTCTAAATCATTGAACACTGTTTAACATACAATATCTAAAAATCATCAGTTTATCCATCAAAATAAAACAATGTTCAAGATGGTAAAATAGTCCTATGAATACATATACAAAAATATGATACATGACCCTCCGGTCCAAATTCAAAATATACATCGTAAAAACTGTACAAAACAGAGAGATAGTTTAACAAAAAATATCACTCTCTCTCTCTCTGTACATCCTCCAATCTCCGGTCTGCAGCCTCACTGAGCATTGGGCTCATGAGTACCTGTAAAATAAAAATGGGATGAGCTCGAAAGCCTAGTGGATCTCCCCTACACATCAATAGCATTATACAAATGAGCATACGAAACATGCAAACAGTTTCAAATCATTAGGGGCGTTTGAAACACTTAGTCAGTTTATCCGTTGCACTCTAATATCAGGAATTTACCATCTGATATTAGGAATTAACCGAAAGAGTGAACCACCTCGGTATCCCAATTGTGGTCCTGAACACAATCAGGCACGACATCTTTATAAAACAGAAGTCTACCTCTGATACCACGACCCAAGAAGATACTGAAACCAAGGGAAAAATCCTCATGACTTTCCAAATTCAAGGGTCTCATACGGCCGCTCGCAGTTTGGCCTAGTTGGGGATATCCACGATGACGTCCTGGGACATCCGGAAAACCTCAATGCTATGTGCCACCAATGCTCGTCCATCGTCCCAGTACGTGGAGTTTTTAATAAACCTTTAATGTTCTTTAGTTTCACAATCATAGTTTTCATTCCATACAGCATACAAACATGCTTATTCAAAATGCTAACCTAAGCAAAGAAAGTAAACAAACTCCAAGCAAATCATGATACCCTAGCACTAGAAAGCAAGTAACCAGTCATCAGGATACATATCAATCATTCCACCCAAAGCATACATTCCTAGCATGGTACTAAGTACAGAAATTTAAACATGGATCATATTCCGTATCCTACATCCGCATAATACTAAAGAGTGAGGAAGAGATAGTCAACCCCACCTGTACACGTCGAAATACCGCTAGATCGTCGCTCCTCGCACAACTGTCCAATACCATAAATTTGCATCATTAGATGGTGATGATACGTCAATTTGGGCCTTTAATACACATCTAACCCGACCCTAAGGGTCCGTTATCACTCAATGCTTTAGAGTGTACCCAAAACACTCCAAGACAACATCCAAGTCCATTGACTGTAGTCGGTATGGTGTGGAACAAGGTCTATACACAATTTCACACCCAATAGTGGGATTCCACACGTGTACACCATACTTGTGATCCCTAATCCAATTTACCACTTAAATCTAGTGTATTGGACACCCAACAGTCATTTAAACACAAAACCAACTAAGGAATAGTCGTTTACATTGTTTATTCATCGAAACCCCTTGATCAAACCTTAAGAATGGGATTCCCTTTCAATGAAATCAATCCCTTCATTTCTATCACCAAACATCCATCCTAAATCCATCATACTAGTGTCCAAACACACATACAAGGGAATCAACAATAGTTCATCACGTTTGGCTTTGTTTTCAACCACTAAACCCACAATACAAAGTTCCAAAATGGATCTTCATCACTTTGATTCACTAACCATTAGTAGCTACTCATTTATGAGATTAAATCTTAAAGAAAACTCAAAGAAAATCAGGGAACTCACCTTCAAATCGCTCTCCAGTCGTCTCCTCTAAATCCCAAGCCGTTTCAGTCCAAAATGAGAAAATTAGAGCTTGAAACATATATATAGCTCGCACACGGACCTCGGTCCTCGGACAGATTTCTCTTCATGGACCTCGGTCTTCACTTTATGGACTACGATCATCCCTTTATGGACTACGGTCATCCCTTTATGGACCACGGTCGGCACTTTACACACCGCAGTCACCATGTGACCTAGTTTCTCTTTTCGATGATATTTCCACTGATGACCGCGGTCTTCCTATAAGGACCGCGGTCCACAGTGTTTTTTGCACTCTTCACGGATTTTTCCCACCACGAACCGTGGTCAGTCTCAGGTGGACCGTGGTCTATGCATGATTATTCCTAATTTCACAATTTTTGTACGTTTCTAGCTATCTGAATGTTCTAATTTATTTTATCTTGATTAAATAACATACAATGATCATTAAAAACAAATTTCCAATCATTTTATATTTATTTAGAATTTTCAAAAATTCATATTGACGTGGACGCATTATAAGACTTAGGGTGATTACAATCTACCCCCCTTAAAAGAAATTCTGTCCTCAAAATTTAAATGAAAAGTACCTGAGCAATGTGTCCAATCAATCTGTCCTGGCAAAGAGATCTGGGTATTTCTTCTGCATCTCACTCTCAAGCTCCCAGGTCGCTTCCTCCAGGTTATGATGCCTCCATAGGACTTTGACTAAAGGAATGTCCTTAGTCCTAAGACTTTGCACCTTACGATCAAGGATCTGCACTACTGGTTCTTCGTAAGTAGCATCATCTCAAAGTACGATCTCGTCCAGATGCAAAACATGAGATGGGTCTAGTTTGTACTTCCAGAGCATCGAAACATGGAACACATTATGTACCGAGGACAATCTATTCGGCAAATCCAGCTCGTATGCACAGACACCAACCCATCTAATGATCTCAAATGGACCAATGTACCGTGGTGCTAGCTTCCCCTTCACTCCAAACCGTCTAATTCCCTTCTGTGGGCCAATCTTCAAAAATACCTGATCACCGGTCTGGAACTCTAGAGGTCTTCTCCTCCTGTCAGCATAGCTCTTCTGTCTGCTCTGTGTTGTAACTAATCTCTTCTGGATTTGCTTCACCTGTTGGTTCATTTCCTCAATCAACTCAGGTCCAGTGAATACCTGGTCTTCAAACTCTGCCCAACAGGATGGTGATCTACAGGGTCTTCCGTACAGTGCCTCATATGGAGCCATCTTGATGCTCGCCTGACAACTGTTATTATATGCAAACTCGGCAAGATGTAGATGTTTACTCCAATTTTCTCTAAAGTCTAGGGCACATGCTCTCAGCATATCCTCCAATATCTGTATGACCCTCTCTGATTTCCCATCTGTCTATCGATGAAAGGTTGTGTTCATGGTTAATCTGCTTCCCAATTCCTTCTATAGACTCTGCCAGAATTGAGACGTGAATCTAGAGTCTCTGTCTGACACAATAGTACTGGGAACATCATGCAATCGTACAATCTCTCGCACATAAAGCTCTCCCAGCTTACTCACTGCATCCGTAGACCGAATAGGTAGAAAATGTGCCACCTTAGTCAGTCGATCTACTATGACCCAAACGGTGTCTTCCCCTTATGACTTCTCGGCAAGCCACTAACAAAATCCATCGCTATACTGTCCCACTTCTATTCAGGAATTGGAAGTGGTTGTAATAAACCAGATGGTTTCCTGCGCTCAGCCTTGACCTGCTTACAAGTCGGACACTATGAGACATATCTGGTAATGTCCCTCTTCATGCCTCCCCACCAGAAAGTTTTCTTCAAGTTCTGATACATCTTGTCGCCCCCTGGATGCATAGTGTACTTACTCAAGTTTACCTCATCCATTAGGGCTCCCTTGGTTTGTCCAGAACTAGAAACACATAGTCGGTTCCCTAATCTCAACGCACCCTTTGTGTCAAGGCGAAAATCAGTGTGCTTGCCCTCCTTGACGCCCTCTATCAACTCTGTAATTCATACGTCAGATTTTTGCTCATCTTTGATCTGGCATAAGATGTCTGGCTGGCAAGTCACTGTATACAGATATGCCTGTGTATCATCTGTAGCTACACCCAGATTATAGTCACTAATTAGCTGGTACATCTGACCCACTTCATCCCTCCTGCTCAACTTCCTACTAAGAGCATCAGCAACTACATTCAACCTGTCGGGATGGTAGTGCAGCTGAAAATTATAGTCACTAAGGAACTCCATCCACCTTCTCTGCCAAAGGTTCAGTTCCTTCTGAGTGTATATGTACCTGAGGATCTTATGGTCTGGGTAGAGATCAAAATTCTCACCATATAAATAGTGCCTCCATATCTTCAGTGCAAACACGATAGCTGCAAGCTCCAGATCGTGCGTAGGATAATTCAGCTCATGTGGCTTCAGCTACCGTGAAGCATAAGCCACTAGTTGTCCTTGCTGCATTAGTACTACACCCAGTCCGCTAAGGGATGCGTCAATGCACAAAGTATACCTCACACCAGGGATAGGTGTGAAGAGTATCGATGCTGTAGTCAACCTTTGCTTAAGTTCCTAAAAGGACTGCTCACTCCAATTGAATTTCTAGTCCTTTCTAGTTAGCTTAGTCATTGGACCCGCCAATTTTGAGAAATCTTTAATAAACCTATGGTAGTACCCAGCCAACCCAAGAAAACTCTTGATCTCTATCACTGTAGTGGATTGCTGCCAGTCGACTACTACTCGCACCTTCTTCGGGTCTACTGCTATTCCCTGTGCTAAGACCACATGGCCAAGAAACTTGACTTGCTTCATCCAAAAATCACACTTGCTAAACTTGGCATATAATTTATTCTGCCTCAGTGTTTCCATAACAGTCCGCAAGTGTTGTATGTGATCAGTCTCTGATCAGGAATATACTAAAATGTCATCAATAAATACTACTACAAACTAGTCAAAAAAATGACTGAAAATTTTGTTCATCAGGTCCATAAACGGGACTGGGGCATTAGTCAAACCAAATGGCATGACCGTGAACTCATAGTGGCGATACCGCATCCTGAAGGTTGTCTTATTTATATCAGACTCCCAGATCCTCAGCTGATGATACCCTGACCTTAGATCTATCTTAGAGAAGTACTGTGATCCACTGAGCTGCTCAAAGAGGTCATCAATCCGTGGTAAAGCATATTTGTTCTTGATAGTAACATTGTTCAGCTTCCGATAGTCTATGCATAGCCTCATGGAACCGTCTTTCTTCCTCAACAATAGGACCGGAGCTCTCCATGGTGACTCACTCTATCGATGAATCCCTTCGCCATGAGCTCATCCAACTGAGTCTTCAACTCTATCAACTCCACAAGTGCCATCCTATATGGTGGAATAATGATAGGATTTATGCCGGGATGCAACTCAATCTTAAACTCTACCTTTCTGTGAGGTGGAAGTCCAAGTAGATGCTCTGGGAATATATCTATGTAATCCTGTATCATAGGAATACTGTGAATATTTGTGGTCCCCTCTGCATCCTCATCCGATAGTTGCCTGAAGTCACCCTTCTATTGAATGGCATACAACAAGGCAAGTGTAGGATTCCTAAGCAGTCTCCGAATATCCCCATCAATCCTTAATGTCTTTCCTGATGGCAACTGTATAGTGACTCTCCTCCTCTGGCAATCAATTTGTGCCTGATATTGGGTCAACCAATCCATTCCCAATATCACGTGGCAGCCATTAAAATGATGTAAGCA
>JAJIYU010018218.1:0-11293 GCA_030144865.1 Tinospora cordifolia
TGCTGTCTTGGGAAATGGCTTTCTGTTTTGTTTTCCAAATTGACAAGCCTTGCAAGTCGATATGTAATCATCAAACTCCGGAAGATCAAGTGCCATCCTTTTGGACTTCATTTGTTGTAGCCCTTGGTGGTGATAATGCCCGAGCCTCTTGTGCCACGCCATTGAGAGGTTTTCTTTGGTTAGAAAAACTGCTTGCTCTTCCTGCATTGGATTGAGAAAAAAACTCATCCCTGCCATCTTAACTTCGAACATCTTTTGGCCTGTAGCATCCTCTATCACACATGCCTTCTCCATGAACATCACTTTGAATCCCTTCTCCATTAATTGACCAACACTGAGCAAGTTTTGATCAATGTCTGGTACATAGAGAACATCAGTGATTGACCTGGTTCCCGAACAGCTTGCAATGGCTACGGTGCCCTTTCCTTTGACTGCAATGTATTCACCGTTTCCAATTCTGACCTTCTTGGACTCAGTACTCTTTAATTCTTTGAACAGCTCCTTGTCATATGTCATATGATTAGTGCAGCCACTATCAATGAGCCAGTTTTCACTTGATTCATAATTTGTGAAATAAGTTGCAACAAAAAGCTGGTCCTGTTCTTCTTGATCTGCCACTTGTGCTTCATTTCCTTACTGCTGATTTTTATTCTTGCAAATAACAGCTTCATGTCCCATTTGATTGCATTTGCTGCACTTTGCATCTGGTCTTCTCCAGTACTTGAAAGGTGGGTGACCTTTCTTGCCACAATGTTGACATGGAGGGTAATCTTTCTTTACTCCTGATCTTCTATTTCTGGTTTTGATTTTGTTCCAAGGTGCAGAGCTTTGTCCACTTGCAACTTGAAACTTCTTGTTCTGGGGCCTACCATTCTTTCCATCATCTTGATGCTTGACTGGTAAGGCTCCTTCTGCTACTCCATCTTGTCTCATGGTTCTTCTTTGCTCTTGTGCTTGTAAAGCATTTAAGAGTTCTGCAAGAGAAATCTTTGACAGATCCTTTGTGTTCTCCAGAGTTGTTATGGTGGCTTCAAACCTCTCTGGCACTGTTACAAGTAGTTTCTCCACAATTCTTGAATCAGTTAACTCGGATCCAAGCAACCTCACCTTGTTGGCAATACTTAGTAGCCTGTCTGAGTACTCTTTTACTGATTCTGACTCCTTCATTTTCTGCAATTCAAAGTCTCTGATCAGATTCAACACTTGCATTCCTCATATTCTCTCATCACCTTCATATTCTGCCTTGAGGTAGTCCCAAATTGCCTTTACTGATTTCAGTGACATTATTCATGTAAAGACGGTGGATGACACTGCTGCAAATAAGCAAGCCTTTGCTGGAAGTGGCTGAACTTCATAGTCTTCTTCAACAGCTTCCCACAGATCCAATGCTTCCAAGTAGGTTTCCATACGCACTGCCCACATCTCATAATTGTCTCCATCGAAGACTGGTGGTGCCATTGTTGAAAAGTTTGACTCTCCTTCCATTGGTGCACTAAACTAGCCTCACAGATCCCTCAAGAAGAATGCTCTGATACCAAATTGTTGGTATTTTGAAAATGAGAGAAGAGAAAAATTGAAATAAATTGCAGCACTTGCAGAGAAATCTGAACACTTTTTAACTTAGAAGCATTACAATTTAAAGCTTGAAAAATAACAAACTACTAACAGAAAAATCCAGAAAATCAGCTCTAAAAAAAATAGAAAAATCACTAGAACTAACTCCTCAAAATAAGGAACAACTTGGACTCAATCAAACTTAAATAAGTTGAGCAGTCCTGAGCATGTATTTCAACAAGTAAAATAAACCCAAAGAGGATGGAACTATTATACATCATTCAGTGTTGTCTACTTAGCTAGTTAGTTGTAATGTTAAATATACGATCTTATTTAAATTGCCTTGCTGGTTTAAATTGCTAATTTGAACAATAAATTTCTAATTTTTTTATAAAAGGCAATCAACCTATGATATAAACAATTCAACCCCCTTGGGTCTCTTACAAGTGGTTCATGTAAACATGAGATAATGTTTAGCAAACACCTTCACTAAGCCAATGCCAAAAAGATTTGGAGTGGAAGTAGTAGTATGAAAATGCCAAAGACAATAGTTTCTAAAAGAACAAGGGGCTCGTTCATGTCTAAGTTAGAAAATGAGCATAAAAATTTATATCAGAGAAGTGTAGAAAGATTTAAGACATGAAAGGATTAGCCACAAAGAACTCTACCTCTCAAGGTATTGGTAGATAAATTGGAATAGCTTTTTTTTTTCAATTAAAGGTCCATGGTATGAGTCTCTAGTACAAATTTTCTATACTAACTTAATTAGAGTAAAATTTCTAGATAGATTGATCGTTATTTTAGTATTCATTCTATTGTAGGAGGGAAACATGATGAGGTAGCTCCTAGGGAATTTGAGGAGAGATAGGTACTTCCTACAAAAGGATAGTGGTAGAGATGAATGGGCATATAAAACATAAAAGGTATGATAAGTTGGAGTGTTAAGTAGTTTTTATAAGGATAAGAGGCATTTGAAATATCCTTAGAGGGTAACAAACACTGGTTTCCATCGCATACCTATTTTGATCCATAATACATATAAAGGTGTGGATTTTATTGCCAAGGAAGGAAAATAGGAACAATGTAAGCTTACTAGAATTTTATACTGAACAAAAGGTGAATTAAGCTACAATAAGGAATGCAACTCACACCATATTTCATTTAGGTTGATGTAGATAAGAGACTTGGCGCACCTAACCATCCCAATGCAAGTATTGGTGAGTCTGCTTCACGTCAAATGGGATTTGTAGATGTGACAAGGACGAAGAATTGGATGACTCCCAACAAGAGAAAAGAGTTGGAATCTTTCTTCACCACACCCTAGTGATCTACTAACAGGTACTGAGTTTAACAACGATCATCGCCAAGTACTTTTGGACCTTTTCTTAAGTTTCATTTTTATGTTCTCGAAAGGGGGAGAATATGGGTAATTTTTATTTTGTCAACTTTTAGCATGTAGTTAGGAGTGTTAGAGATTAAGAAAAAAAAATTAGATGTAATAGATGATGTGCCACATATCATCATCGTATATAATTTTGAGATCACTTTATTTTTTTATTGCGTTTATATATGAGATGCTTAGTTATGTATTCACTTTTAATCATTCTTGACCAGGACCAGCCTCGAACAGGGGTCCAAAGGGTGACAACCTTGACCCATTATATTTGAGGGCACTTATGATCATGTGTTATTTGCTGTTTTAAGATCTTTTACTTAAACAAAACAAAAATACAGAGAGAGAGAGAGAGAGAGGGAGAGAGAGAGAGAGAGAGAGAGAGAGAGAGAGAGAGAGAGAGAGTGTGCGCGTGTGTGTGTTATTGGTTTTAAATCATAACAAAGAGACTATTGGCCTAGGCAAGTTGAGCAACTGCCCGACATTCGCCGCATGACCTTAGTCACAAGTGTCTAGTATGTTATATCCACATTCATAATGATCTTATAAGAATAATTCATAATGTGAGTAATTGATATTAAATGTGATCTTATATATTATTCACCATATTGTGAGTTCATATTTATGATGTATATGATCACTTTAAATTCCGATCATATTTTTAATCTCGTCATAAGAAACACCAAAAATTTATTAAAAAAAAAAAAAGAAAAAGGATAAATGCAATCCTTAGAACTCCTAAAATCTCCTACCATGATGTTGAGGCGTTGACGTATTTCTTCTCTGTGCACTGAAATGACACAAATTAAAACTAGGCAGAATAAGAAGACTTGATTGCAAATGTGTACTTTTGATAAATTGAAATGAACTGATCAACCATAGGAAACTGAACCAGAGCTAGTAAAATTTTAGTCTAGAATTCAATGTATACATTTATTCAATAACTGAATCCATTAATCTCTAATTTGTATTTTTTTATATAATATAATGTCCATTTATTTAAAAAAAAAACAAAACAAAATCTTCAGGAAATAAGATCCTTATGAAAAATATTAAAACCATGCACATCGCATACAAAAATTTAAAACATTAAAAATAAATTTGTTACCTCACTTAACTTTAAAGTCGATTTGTTCTGGTTTAGATTAGTGTTCAAAGATTCAAATCATAAATTTATTATAGATTGGATTACTAACCAGTTCAGTGCAGAACATAAATAGTGGTACCGATCACATTATCTGCAGCACTAGATCAGAGGTTTTACGCCCGAGACGGTATTTGTTAGTCACAATCAGTACAGGACTTCCTTACCTCCTACCATAAAATGCTAGCTAATATACTTCACTTGCATACTGTTCGACATATCGAGAATTGCATTCAGTAAATGGGATTGCGAAGGAATTCAATACTTCATCTTCGTTTCTATCAAATTAAGTCTGTCAAGTATCATTCATTAAGAACTATTAATGAGAATACAATGCCGCTGATAATGTTCTGTTACATGTGATCAGAACTTTTAAACAAAAAAAATTTATACTTAGAAGCTGCATGGAATAAATAGCAGCTCAGAATAATCTACATCCGCAGAAGTAAATATCAGGTGGCAGCAGCAATTGAATAACAGTAGGCCAACTCTTGCAATCCAAACTCACAAGTATGAAAATATAATGTCATCCCATGGTTGTTATTATGACCACCAGCAATCACAAAGGTCAGTTGGAGATCAAAGTTGAACATCCAACACAGCTACCAGATGCTCAACTCACCGTGCTATGGATGCCCACTTGCCTGTTTACAGTTGTGGCAACCACCATTTCTCCTTGGAGTATGAAGTAACACGTATTGCCAGTAAACTCTAGAGTTTCTGATATATTATCATCATTTTGCTGCTGTGACTAAGTGTTCCTTCCTCTTGTATTTCCAAAGCTAATCAAATCAAGCTGTCAAATTGTAAGAGTCACCTCAACAAATTGAATTCTGTGGAAATTCTTCTAGAGTTTCTCCACTTTGTTATCCATCATGTAACTGCAAAATAAACTGAAACTGCATAATTAAAACCTCGATTAGGAAAACTAAAGCTAGGAATTTAGACTACAAGATGCAGTGATACCATAGAATGTAAGCAGGTGAAGCACATTCATCTTCTACTAGCACTAGATTGACAGTTCAGAATAAATAAATAATAATAATAAAAGAAGACAAAATAAAAGAAGAAGAAAAAGATTTTCTTCTGATTATGAATAGTCATAAGTATGCAAATGAATTGGAGTCAATTTAATTTAACAATTAACAAAACAAGAAAGATAATCAATGTTCAAATTTAAAATAGGATAGAAAATAGGGCAGAGGTATTAGGTGCCAATTAATTGATGGATGAACCTAAAAAAGAAAGGATCAAGAAATAAAGCAGTGTATATGTTTCACTTTTTTTTTTAGAGGAATGGTGCTGTTCAACGTGGACACAAAAGCATTCCATCTGAACGTAAGAGAAGATGGGCAGAACATCAGGTAAAGGAGAGAACGAGATCAACAGCTTTCACGATTATGATAAGTATGGATGCAGCGAGGTGGCTTAGTTCCATAGAGATGGAAGAGGATAATTGAGAAAATAGGAGAAATTTTCAGTCACTCTAGGAACCAGATGGTGTTCTATACTAGGAGAGAATATCAAGGGAACCTTTACAAGGATCACAAAAGTGGCTGGCACTCTTGTGAGAAGCGTAGAAGTACTCAATGAAGGTCGGTGGTCAAACTGGTACACATTTGCTTCAGGTATGAAGGAAGTGGTGGACAAGGGAAGGTAACGGAGGAGATAGCAAGGGACAAAGAGAGGACTGTAACACAAAGAATGCAGCTAGTTGAAAGGGAAGGATTTAACGTACAACTGGGAAACATAAGGATGACAAAGAGGAGCAGAGGGATTGGAATACAACCATGATGATAGCAAGACGAAATGCAACAATAACGTGGGGAAAAGCTAGAAGGGAGGTTTCCAGAATTATTGGGGGGCTTACCCTCCTTTCAATTCTGAGTGACGAATCTGCAGTGCTGTGGGCAAAGGACAGTGGGGCAAAACAGGAGATCAGGAGACGTTTCGATCATCCAAGATGGAAGCAAGGCAATGTACTGATGAGATACAATGGGAGGTTCCCACTTGCAGCAACAGTAACAAATGGATGGGCATCATTGGGCTGCCTTTTGCATAATGGAATCCTATGGTATTCTGAAAGATAGGCGAGGAATTGAGAGGACCATTGAGGAGGTGCACGACAATACGGAAAAATTCAGATGGGTAAAGGTGGTGAAGATTAAGGTGAGAAAGAAGAAATGGTTTCTACCCTACAAAAATGAAGGTGTTCATGGACAACGTAGCACTCAAATTCTAGAGACTGAGGACGAATGGAGAACAGAGGGAAATACAAGGTTGGAGAGGAGCGGACGTTTTCCGGCGAAGGGAAATGCATGGAGGAGACAATCAGTGAGAGGGCATAGTCACCGGAAAACAACCAGTCTCAGAAACAAAGGTGATTGCAAAGCCAGACACGTGGCAAACAGGTGCTGGGACATGGTCAGCTGAGTCGGCACCTGTGACAAGGTGGGGCCAAGGAAATGTGTGACGGGCAATAAAGACCCTAAAAAAGACGAATGGGCTGATCGAATTTATAAGGGTCGAGCTGCGATTAAATGATAAGAAGCAAAAGGTCATGATAAATAACAGAACGCCGGACATCAACCTATGATAGGCCATATACTTGGATTTAAGAGCAACATAAATAACTTATATCAGGGAACACTAGAAAAGAATTCTTTTAAAAGTGGAGAGATCTTGTTCTCTCAAGAGGGAACAATAGAGCAGAGAAATCAGCAAAGGACCAAAAAAGGGGTTTTATCCAAATTCCAAAGGAAGAGAGATCGAGGACGATTCATTTGCGAAGAAAAAGGATAGGCGATTGGCAACCAAACAAATATAACAAGCATATTAAAAGAAAGTGTGATCTTCCACTAGCTATCAAAGTGGCGCTGAAAAGGGTGGGAGACAGAAACGACAGCTTCGAGGACGAGGCGCTTTGGAAAGGAAGGTGTGGCAGTGACAAAGCGGGTGGTACATTTTCCACCACTGAGGATGACTCATCTTCAAGTGTGAAGCGGCTGAGGTAACAAACCCAGAGATAGTCCCTGAGACAGTCCCTGAGACGATGTTTCTACAAGAAGAAGATATGAAGGAGACATATCAGGCTCAACATTCACAGAATGAAGTCTTGGGCAAATGCAACTATCATCGCAAAAGTGAAGATTCGAAAAATTTGGTCAGCCGGCAACCTGATACGGAAGACAGAAAGATGGTGGAGTGAGTGGAGGGATGCTATCAGGACAGAGTTAGGAACAGATGAGGTTCAATGAAGAAAGGGAAGAAGAAATGGGGAGGCAGAGACAGTCACAGTCACATTAATTTCTACCCGATTATTATAGGAACATTGGGTTGGAAGTATGTAAAATTCAGAGGAAACAGTCATTGATGAGGTTCAATGAAGAAAGGGAAGAAGAAAGGAGAGACAGAGATAGTCACAGTCACAGTAATTTCTAGCTGACTATTATAGTAAGATCGGGTTGGAAGTAAGTAAGATTCAGAGGAAACAGTCATTGATGAGGAGCACAGTCAGATTGGAGAAAGGCGAGGAAATAGCACAGCTTAGGGGGGTGGACAAGGATCATTTTGTTGCAAAATGAGGATATTGTCTTGGAATGTGACTATGGGTGGATCTAGTAAGAAGAGGACGCTTATAAAAAAGACGATTTCAAAAGCAAGGCCTGATATAGTTCTTCCCCAAGAAACTAAAAGAAGACACGTATATCATTGGCTTATGGGTCGACTCTGGAGTTCAAGACACACAGGATGGACCTATATGCCATTTTCTGTAGCTACAGGGGGCATCGTAGTTGCATGGAATACTAGAGTGCTAGAAGTAGCAAAAAGCATCAATGGTGCATACTTGTTGTGGGTCCTAATTGGGAAGCATGACAAAGAAAAGTAGTGAATGATGGCAGTATATGGACCAAATTCAACAAGGTTAAGGCAGGGATTCTAGGATGAATTGGTAGGGCTATCGTCAATATGTAGCAACAGGTGGCGAGTAGCAGGAGACTTAACATAGCCACAAATTTGGAAGAAAAACTCCATAGCAATAGGCTGACATGCAACATGTATGAGTTCGATCAACTGAGATGAATTGTGCCTCAAGCAACCCTCGCGAATGATAAATCAATTCTTTTGTCTTAATAATGATAAATCAAATCCTTAATGAAGTGAAGAGAGGTGTTGGGATAAATTCCAAAAATAGCTAAGAATAATTTATAGAACTTTGAAATGGAAAAATAATAACAAATTACAAAGATAAAAGTTTTCCTAAAGAATAAAGGAAAAACTAGTTAATACATTTCTTTTGAGAAAATAGCATATAGTTTCAAACAAACATCTCATTTCAAGCATCGGATATCAAATATATATAAGAAAAAAATGTCTAGGTAATCAATGGAATTTTAATACTAGAGAAATAATTAACACTTCCTTTGCATTTTAGCAGAATATTCATAAGTTGATTTGATATATTTTGGGTACAAAAATGCATTCCAACTAAATTCATGATCATGATGTTAATTGCTAGGACATACATGTTTTGGTTCTAAACAATGTTAGAAAAGCTGTTCATGATAAAGAAAAGCTTCTAATTACAAGTAGCCTAAGTTACTCTTTATCATTGGATAAATAGATAAATTAACTATTTCAACTCAAGGAAGGTCCCTTGATCTTTTCTTATTGAAGATTAAGATAAATGAGACCCTTGGAGGTTTGTCAGAACACTAAAGCATGCCCAAAAGAGAATGGAGGCGACGCAACTTATGCCTAGAAGCTACAAGTACTATAGAACTAGCTCAAGGTCGAGATATGAGAAGTATTCCAAGACACCAGTTCTAGACATTTTGGTTTATTCATATATTAGGGTACCAAAAGCAAGTTTAATGAGGGAAAAAAAAACTACTATGGATGGAATGATTTATAAAAACTTGGACTCTTTGAGACATATAACTGCAAATTGGAATTTGAATGAGCAATTCTTTTCATAAAAAATTAAAAAGTAAAAATTAAAAAAAAAGGAGCTACGTGCTATGGATATTGATACTTTTAGGTCATCCTAGTGACAAGGCCAAGAAATAAACTGTTGGGAAACTGTAATTGTAAACAATGCAACCTAAGATGGAGACGGTTCAGCACATTCAAAGATCATATCGAGCACATTGAAGGGTCAGAAACAGCGACAGCTAGAAGCGGCCTAGCATCATGATGCCCAATCTAAGACAATGTGGGAGTGCATGACCTGATTGAAGGCAATCCAAGTTAAGTTTCAAATTCCAATGACTGAAAACACAGAAATGACAATGATATTTGAAGTATAGAGGCATCTGAAACTGTAGAAATTGGAAAAGAATGATTTAAATTCAAAGAACCAAAAACTAGGGAAGAGATATAACAGCTGCAGAAGGGTACAATTACTTACATCAGCTGCCAGATGTTCCATCATGAGCTTTTAGGAGCTGCTCATACATTGCATGGTATTTAAGAGGGACAAAATTTTTAAATCTGTGAACAGGACATTCCAAAGAATGAAATTGATTAGAGCCCCATGAAACAAACATGATAAGAAACTGAACAAACTTTAAAGGAACTCACAATTATAAACTTAAGCAACAGAAAAGCGAAAAAAAATGTAGTAGACCATGACAGGCGTGATTGCAAAACCAGATAGATAAAGGAGACCGAAACGAAATGAATAGTAGTTCACAAGAATAGTTATTTGAATAAATTACATGCTCTGCAGATCTTTTGAAATAGTTAAAACTAAAAGTAAGACCGCTCACAGATAAAGAACAAGCCATTCAGTTTCGCAAAACTATAAACATGCTTGTTTTGTTCTTTACAGTAATTTATGTTTATCAATAGAGACATTCTCTAAAGTTCTAGTGGAATATCTGACAGTTTGTCAAGGACGAAAGACAGGCCTAGGCAATAAGCCTCTATAAGCTGAGGTGAGGCGGAGCCTAGACAAGGTCTAGACAGTATAAAGCAGGCTATAAAATAATTATTTACCTTTGCAAGGAAGCAAAAAAGGACGTCAGCCATATTTTAGGAAAATGCAAGGTGGTAAACAAAATATTGAACAGATGGGCAAAAAGAAATCAGAATATTAAAGCCCTAGACACTGGGAGATGGTTTGAGATGCCAAAGTTTTTGAAAACTTTGACAATCAAATACTATTGGAGAAGTGCTCTTCTTGCTACAAGGTATGCGTTGGGGGAGGAAAGGAACAGACGTCTCTCCAAAGGGAGATAAAATAATGTAGAAAGAATTTGGGGTAGAATAGCGTCCATCTTTGCATCATGGATCTTAGTTTCAAAACTAGCTAGGGGATATTCTTAGGTCAATTGCTGTGCCAACAGGGTGTTTCATTTGTTCGTATTTGTATTGTAGTGGTCAGGATATCTTATCCCTTTTCATATACTCTTTTTTGCTTTTTAATATAAATATGGTTCGTGTTTCAAAAAAATAATGTATACATAAATAAATATATATATATATATATATATATATAATGTTATTATTTTAATATATTATTTAATTTTTAGCAATTTTGGGTTTAAAATAAAATTCTTTTGAAATCCTTCAAAACAAAAAAATTACAAACACTATCCTATAGCACCTTGGTCACCACCTAGGTGCTCGGGGGCTAGGGGTGCCTTGACAATAGTGGTCTCTGAACATAAAGTCCCTTTAAAAAAAAAAATGAGTGAAGAAAACTGATCACACAACTTAGGCAGCTAATGAGCTTTATAATAATAGGTTCACCAGTTTAAGAATAAGCTCTTTGTGCTGGTATGTTGACATTGAAGAAAAATTATGGCAATAGAAGACTTAGTAGTGAATATTTCTTGGTCACAAAACATACCTCCCAAGAAGATAGTATCTTTCTGGAGAAGAGAACAATCTGGCAATTGATTGTAGAACCTGATTGATATTCATTGTTTTGGACTTCAATGCCTTCATGTAGCCTACAAATTCTTTATATTCTGCAGCGCTAAGCTTTTCTTGAACCTGTACGTTAAACATAAAAAATCTTTTTCATTTTTAAGACAAGTGGTTTATCTGGATTAGCAAAAGCCAGAATAACTATGCAACAAAACGAGAGAAGAGGATGGGAATAGAGATGCCACATTCAGTCCATTACAGATCAAGCACTTCTTTGCTGTTCCTAGTTTCAAGACAATATGATCTTCAATAGTTTCAAAACAATA
>JAJIYU010018219.1:0-11289 GCA_030144865.1 Tinospora cordifolia
ATTTGGCTCAATGGTAGTGGGAGCTTGCAAAATCTAGTACTTATTCTCGTTGGTCTAGGTTCAAGTCCCACGGAGGCGAAAGGAAACTCTCTGAGGGGGAGAGCGTAGCGTACGGGTCCCACTGCCACGGGTTGGGGTGGGGTAGATCCTGTGCGTATCTGTGAGTCCCACTGGTTGGGGTAGATCTCACATGAAATGTGGCCACCTAGCACAGAGTGCCCACTGGTTGGGGGTTCTGTGGGTCCCAGGGGGGATCGTCACAGGGGGGGGGTGGCTTGACATAAAAACTTCTTCAATTCCCACTTAAGTTAGAATCAATATATTCCACTAGTTTCTTAAAGATTTATTATCAAATATACAAGTAATAAATTTCTATTGAGGACTCAATTGCTCACTGACAAATCAAATTGTGAGTTAAGAATTTAAAAAACTAACTGACTGCAAGAATGAAAATGCTAATTTGAACTTTCCCAGTTGAAAACAAATTAGCCAACAAAGAAATTGCTACAAATACATTTGAGAAAGCTCACAGGAAACGCATTATAGACGAAATGGTGTTCGATATCAAGTGGATTTCCTGTCTCCATGCAAGCCGGCCTATGTGATGGAAAGTTAGTTTTGAGAAATGTCTCCAATTTGTGCGAATCCAACGTCCATCTGTAAGCTCCATCACCATTGAGACCGACCAGTATCACATTAATTTCAAGAGGAACTTGAAACGGAACCTGCAAGACATCCGTGTTTTGACATGAATTGATATACGAAAAGAACTAATTTTAAAAATAACCACTGAAACTATATACTAAATTCCTCGGGACGGCGATAAGAAGCGACAAGTTTCGACATTTCAAGTTCTATAGACTTCATTTGGTTCAATTAAGCAAGACATCAAGTGAAATTGAACGGAAAAAATATGAGAAATCACTTGCCTCGGCGCGAGTATGAAGCATCCTTCGCAGATCAGAGCGAACGCTGTCTTTGACGTCGTGAAAGGCTCCATGATGCCACTGTGGATGTCCTGGATCTCTTCTGAAAGCTTGCGGCGCCGAATCAGATTGAGGAAGAAGAAGAAGAGAGAAGACAGAGAAAGACAGGATAAACAGAAGCAAGTCAAAAGAGGGTTTCATTGCAGTATTTAGGTATAGAGAAAGCTCACTGTTGCAAGTCTATTGCTTTCAGAGCTTGAAGAGAAATAACAGAAACATTGAAGTCCTGTCAGCGTATTAGGGAGAATCCGCCATGACTGTCAAAGTTGGGAGTTTCCATCACACTGAGAGGGCTCGCCGAGGACGAGAAATTCTACACCATTTTCATTGAAATTGCGGTCTCACTCTATGCGCGTGTTTGGCTGCGAGTGCAAGTCTATTCCTGAATTGAGTAGGGGTGTCCTCGTTTTAATGCTCAATCTGACCCTTTACTTTAAACAAACATAGGTCAAACTTAGGTTGATTCATAAAATAAGTTTTTTTTTTTTTTTATTTCCCATGATATTTTTGGGTCATATTAACGTATACCTTAAGACTAAATCTTCATTCAATCTTTAATTTAGAGATCTCACTTAAGCAGAATAACGAGCGGACCATCGAACCAAAAACTCGTTATCTTTTTTTTTTTAAGATCAATTTAGTTTGCTTTAAATTGATTATTAAAGCCTCAAACAACAAATTGAACCAAACATCTAACCTTAAAGATACTGATTAAAAAATAAATCAAATCAAATTAAACTTACCAATTCAATTTAATTTTATAGTTTAAATTAATCCATTAACACTCTCAAAATTAAGAAAATTAATCTAGTCAAATTGGAATTATAATTAGTGTTGGATAAGCAACTTAAAAAATAGTAAGAAAAAAGTAGTTTGTTCTAGGGTTAGTTTGCCTTAAACTAAACATTTTAGATTATCTTAATTTATGTCTTTGAGCATGTAAAACATGATAAATAAAAACAGGGTCAAAGTTCAATATTAAATGAATTCTCTGAGAAAAGATTAAAAAAAAAAACAAAAAAAAAAGAAAAAAGAAAAGCATTATATATATATATATATATGTATATAGTGTAAACTAAACATATTTAATATTTGAAACCTTTTTTTTAACTTAATAAATATTTTGGGAGCAACAAAATATACCACGATGATTGCTTCCGAACTGTTGCGTCTTCTTCTTTATCTTCTCCGGCGGATCCAAATTTCAAGGCATCATTCCTATACTAACACGTTTTGCTAGCGTGACCTGAGGCACCTTAAAATCAAGTTCACGGTTGAAAATGAAGGGTTAAAATTTTGATGGATGAAAATGAACAGGCAGACAAGTTTAGTTCAATAGAAATAGATAAAATTATTTTAAAGATAATTTAGTCAAATCATATCAAAATATTTTAAAATTAAAAATATATATACAATTTTTATGGTATATTTAATTGCCCATAAAACTTATAGTCGTTTTCAATTCATTTTCACCTACTCACATGTGATATAGTAACTTATGAAACTGTGCAATTAGGTAAAACTAAATTGACCCAGGCATTTTTACTTTCTAACATCATATGTATCACTGAAAATGTACACAATTGCACGCCAAATGCTGCTGGGTCCATGGATCATCGGCAAGGATACTTCAGGATGCATTTAGGAAACAAAAAGTCACCACAATGGTGAAACAACTCAAACAAAGTTACATTAGGATTGTTGGAAGAAATACCATCACTTCTTTTTCTTTTTTTTCTTTTTTGTTTCCTATTTTTATATATATGTAGATGAATCACAATTGAATGATACAATTTTAAAAAGATTCTGCGTCTCTTCTAGTTTGGTACAAGTTAACTTTTTGAGATTACGTAGCATATAGTTAGTCAAATGTTGCCGGCTTCCCAGCAATCCATCACTGAGATCACTCAAGCTTAAAAATAAATATGGTTCCCCGGTTGGTAGGCAAAATCAACTGTAGGGAGTGTCAAAAGTTTTCAGTGCTCCAGGGCACTTCGGAGGGACAGAGAAGGAACTTGCACAGAGCCCCGGGAGATAAGGTCATGATTTAGGAACACAACAATGACAGTGATATCATCATGGAAATGTCGTCTAACCTTCTTGTCAATTTTTCTAAGATCTTCATATCTCATTTCTCGTTTTCTAGCCGCTTCATGAAGAGCAGCCTTTATGAGCCTTTTGGCACTTCCCTGCAACAGCACAATTGCAGCGCTTAATGGGTTAGAGATGCCTGTTGTGATCTTAGCAACTATGGAATAGAAAGACAGAATAAGATGGACCAAATAAATATATCACAAGGGAGTATGTAATTCCACAACTCCTTAGATAAATTATTACAAGAGATTCTGCGTCAAAGATGAAACAAAGTCAAACACCAGAGAAAGCCAATCATTTTGTTTTTCCCAAGGTTTCCCAGGCTAGGAGCTTCTAGGTCTCATTTATGCATGTATAGATTTGAGATGAACCCCTATAAATATAAATTCTGCAACCACATCCTTTAACCAATCTGACTGCCATGCAGTCTTCCCCCTTCACTCATTACCCGGGGAAAAAAAAAAAGACAACCAAAATTGATCTTTTATTTTCCATACCCTCACTGAGTTACTAACTGAGAGGAGGAATAAGCAAACAAGGAATAACCATAGACTTTCCCTCTTTTTTTTTTGTCTTATTTCAAAATAAGAATCATGGTGTCCTCTTTATAATTGACGACAATGGAAACCACCCCCCCCCCCTCCAACCAAAACAAAGCCAAGACTTAGAAGACCCAAGGCGTGTGAAACCACCCACCACAAGGAGTTTGGAAAAGCTTAAAGGAAGGAGTCGGAAGTTAAACTCATAACCTCCTTGATCATGGCTCCTCCAACCACCCTACCAATACTCTGATGGGACAATGTAATATCAATGTCAATAAACAGGGAATACCAATGTCACATTCTACCAAAATTTAGTAAAACCCCCGTCCAAGATTTTGATGAAGATTTTTCCAGAAGAGTTTGATAGATTGATGAGATGCTTCCAGAGACTTTAAAAGCTGATTTGGCTCTTAAGTCCCACATCCAAATTATTGTCTCAAAGCCTATTAATACTTCTGATCAATTTACACACACTTTCACAATGCCTACTTAAATCGGTGAACATGATTAACACGCCTAAAGGATCACTATGAACTGTTATCAAGAGAATTTCCTTCAATATCCAATAAAAAATTAAGTTAATCCCAATTCCATCGAATGACAATGCAGAATCTTACTTGAGTTGCAAACAGCAAAGCTAGAAGGGAAAAAAAATCAGTAAACAGGCATTTGTTTTGGGTCTAAACATAAAGAAATCAACTGGACAGAATCTCACTGAAACATCATTTCCAAACAGCAAATTAGCCAAAAAAGAAAAAAAAGTTCTCTATTTACATAACCACAGAAGAGAATATCTTTCACTACTGTTTCAAGGATCTCATTAACGAATAAAACATGCAGGAAACCAACAAATACCACTATCATACGGCACTACACAAGAAACTCGATAAAAGTATTGAGCTCTTTAACTAGAATGATGCAAAATTTCTCCATAGAAATACACAAGAACACATTAGGGGATCAGAGTGGAAAACAACAAAAGATGTAGCACATAAAAGAGCATATTATATTAAACACATTTAAGACAGCACAAACTAACAGTAATGCTATTCCGATGCGGAAGCTATTTTAAAAATTCAAAGTCTTACTGCATGCGGATGTTTATGAACAATTTCCACAGCTTTTTCATTACTCAAGTGTTCCCATAGACCATCTGAAGCAAATATGAGAAAAGAATCATTTGGTTCGAGAGGAAGAGAGACTACTGAAGGGTTGGCAGTCAAATAGGGCATGTCCATTGGCTCAGGAAGTCGAAATTTTGCCTTGATTGGTTCCCTGTTATATTGGGCATGTTTCATGTATATGTCACCTATAGATCTAGAAACCTGCATCCAAAAAGTAAAGGTGCAGATGGCACAATTATCATTTTGCATGAAACAGTAAGGTTCATGCAACATTTTCTTAAAACTGCATGCAGAATAGAATACTACAGCAATTGAAATTTAGAAAAAGAGAGTAAAATTCATTTCATGCAAAAACGTGTCCAAATTGACATAAGGTCAATGGAAGAACATATTACTTTAAACATGCTATTTAGGATTACAATTAAAGAATTCAAGAGGAGTGAAGTTCTATGACAATTTTATTTACATCAATTACATATAGATAGATACATTATCTAAGTTAAGCTGTTAGCAACCATTATAAGAACATAATTAGACAGCAATATACCATAAGCCAGATGTTTAAATTTTTGGATAGCAATCCTATCAATCATTCATAATCTAACTAATAAATTTGTTACTTTTCAACAATTGACCAGCTTAGAAATGGATCTACATTGTTAGATCATAAACTGTGTTGCAAATCAAATATGGCCATTTTGCTGAAATCTAAATTGTAAAAAATGATAAAAGAGTCTTAAAAAAATTTATAAAACTAGAATATGGAAAATAAGCAGCAGCACAAAATAATTAATTAAATCTTCAACACATTCAAGAAGCCCCAAAAAATTGCAGAATCCTAAGGAAACCCAATATAGTTTAAAAAAACTGGTGGGAAAAATGAGAGAAGCTATAATTAAACTAACTTCTATTAAATGCTATGGCCTAATGAAATAAACCATGAAAATTTTTAAGGAAAAGAAGGAATAGAAATGGTATGCTCTTTCTTTTATGACTTGTAATAAAATGTAATGACACAATTCTATGAATCAAGGAATCTTAAGGTTAAGATGATCCCTAACAGATATTCCTTTATAAATTCCCACAACCACAACTGATAGCATTTCCGTGGAACTATCTCACAAAAAAATAGGCAGTTCTCATTGCAGACTGGATGAAAGCAGATTAAAAATAAAAAAAATAAAAAATAAAATAAAATAAAATCAGCAGCAATTACAGAAACTGAGCACATATGATACTAGTAATAAAAAAAACAAAAAAAAAAACATTAGGAAGCAGAGCAGATGTTGACCTGAATAATGCCTTTTACTTTCCAAACTCCATGTTTGAGGACGACTATCTGAGGGTCATCTGGGTGTAATTCTTTGAGCTCTTGCCTCACAGCCTCAATGTTGGCGTTATGCTCAGTTGATAACTGTATGGCAGCTATTTCTCCTGTGTTATCAACTTTTTTACCAAGTACAGCTCGTGAATCTCCAAGATTTGCTACATAAAGGGTCCTTTGACTGATCAACCCAACAAGACAGCATGATCCAACAGTGGCTAGTTGTGGTCGGGTGTTCCACATCTCAGAAACAAGGGAAGTAAAATCCTCCTCTGTTTGTTGGAAGGCACTCCGGATGATGGTCTCAGATGTTATGTCATGGGCCTCTGCTGAAATTCCTGTTGATAAATAATCATCAAAATATTTAAAAACAAGCGATTCCCCTCTCTAATATTGGACTAAACGACTCCAAACAGAAAAGGTGATACAGTTACAGAATGTTGCATCAGAGTTAACGATAGCATTCCATGTTTATGCTTGTCACAATCTAAGCCCATCAACAGCATAGGTAGCGAGGATTTTCTCACTACACAGAATGACAGTAGCATGAAAGGATGCACGCACACACAAAATCCAAACTATGTTTTAAATCCAACCACAAAAGAGGAAACATTATTGATGAAACCATAGATGTTTAGTAACATTAAAAAAGAACTTGAAGGGGAAAAAAAAAGAAGGAGAGAGGGTTTGAATGCAAGTTTAATTCACCATCAACCTGCCTTCCAGTTCAGCTCTTCTTTTCTGACAAGAAAGACGAACAAAGGCAGCTTTAGTCAACAAATTTTAATGCTCGGGACTGAATGAATATCACGTTCAATATGTAAAAGATTTCGATCTCACCAAATCTCCCCAAGAAAACAATCAGAAATACGCATAGTTATCATTCGCCAATTTAATAAATCTCAGAATGATCTATTAAACTTGAGTCATCAAATTTTGCGAAATACTAAATTCAGATAAAGCAATCTACACAATTCAGTCCTAATTACTAATCAATCCTCGATTAAAAAAAAGGAACCGATTCAAGAAAACTCGTGTAATCAATTAAAATTTGACAAAATACACCTACGAGTTTTATTACCAGCTCAGCTAAAAACAAGAAATAAGAAGAAATCAGATTGAAAACAAAGCTATAATCCCCTAATCACAAGAACACGCACATACGTTGAAAATGACGGAACAAGTTGTCACAGACGAAACGAGCAGCATCGGGTCCTCCATGCCCATCATACACACCAACGAACGTGCCGAACCTTCCCGACTCGATCTGGCTCTGATCCTCAAGCACCTGGTTGGCTTGCACCACTGCCATCGAAAAATCGCCATAGGCATGCTTGCCAACGTCACGACACCACAGCAATCCATCTCGACCAACAGCACCGGGAACAACGCCTCCACCGCCGCCACCACCACCGCCTGCACCGCCGGCGCGACTACTGGAATCAGTCTTGACGCCAGAGGGCTTCCAACAGAGAGAGAAGAAATTGCTCATTAAACCTACGAACATACCACATCTCTCTCTCAGAAAGCCTTACGCTCGCCCTAGCTCCAACCAGAGGCGTAATTCGGGAAAAAATGAGAGAAAGGAAAATCCGAATCTGATCTTAACAAACATGAAAAAAAAAAGGAGTTTTTAGGGTTTGGAATGGAACGTGTTCCGTTCAATAGGAACAGCGACGTGCGCGGTGGCCTCTGATGAGAGAAGAAGGCGATGGAGAAGAGCTGTTTTCTGTTGGTTCGAACAATTGTTCTGCTTCTCAATGTCTTCGCCAAACGTGTGAAGACACGTCGACCAACGCCCAGTATTTAAGAATGATTTTACCTATGCGCCCCTTGGTATTCGATACGTGGGAGAAGTGGGATGCTAAGTTGCTTTTTGCTAACAACGTTTCGAATGCAATCATACAATAAAAAAATATATATATAAATATTATATAGATAAATAGATATTAGACGGAAAAAAATAATTTTTAAAATAATTATTATTGATGAAAAAACGTTGAGGTCGCGGAGCTAACTCCATTTTTTAGATGGTGTAACACATAGCTAAAATGTCATATCAAAATTTTTATTTTTTAATTTAAAAAATTTCAATACTCAATCACATAAAAAAAGAACAATTTATGACTATATTAGAGATTATTTTTAATTTTATTACAATAAAATATTAGATATGATAGATATTCTATCTATATTAATTATGTAATTTTTTTATGAGGGCAATTTATTTTTTTTCATTTGAGATGCTATAATATGAAAAAAAAATGATACTAATGATGACTTAAACACTTGAAATGTACAATATAATATGGTTAAAACAGACTTATTCCAAGAATTATATGACTTTTTTAAATATTTTAACTTTAAACTATAATTTTAAAATCATTTTGTTTAATTTTTGCTATAAAACATTATATTAATGATCTTAGACTTGTAATTTTTTTATATTAATTTGTAATTTGTATTTGTTAAATAGCTTAGAACTGTTTAAAAAAAAAAGTTAGACAATCAACTTTAAGTTTATAGGTTAAAAAAAATTATATTTTTTAGTTAATCATGTCACTCCTATTTTTTCCTAAAAAAAAAACTTTTAAATGTTATCCCTTTTTGCTCTTTCCTGTTTTAAATGTTATCCCTTTTTGCTCTTTCCTGTTTTGGGCCGATTAAATAATTTTTTTTTTAAAATGTGTTCCTTTGCCTGCACTCTAACCTGTTCAGCCCATTTATTTAATATTCTAAAGCACAAAAACACCACACAATTAGGATATAACAATACAAGGGTTTTTTCAATTATTTAAAAAAGATTGTTTTTCATTATATGCCTAAATATGGTTAATTTATTGTGTCTTTTGACCACTACTGTGTCCTCTATGATTTTTTTTTTCTTTTCAAGTTTGTTTGAAAGCACTTATTATTATTATTATTATTATTATTATTATTATTATTATTATTATTATTATTTTAAAGAATGTTTGTTTCTTTGTTGCATTCAATAATCTTGTGATCATAATAATATTAAGAGGCTTTTGAAGGACTATATATCTTGAACACTATTCTCAGCATTCTTTGGAAAAGACAGCATCTTCGTGACCATTTTTTGCAAATGGCGACTGCATTTAGGGTTGTAAGCCACCCGATCGACCTGACCCGACTCAACCATTTTGGGTCGGGTCAGATCGGGTATATTATCATAGTTGAACAAGTCGAGTCCGGTCTCAAAAGGTCGAGTTAGACCCGACTCGACCCGACCCGTTTACTCTCTAAATCGCAGCAGCAGTAGTTGAAAAGGGTTTTTTCTTTTCTTTTCTTTTTTTTTGGTCTGGTCTTCGTCTTCTCCAAATTGTAGAAGCCCGCAAAAGTTTCTTCTCTCCCTATCTTCATCGCTCAAGGCCCGGGAGCTGCTTCAATTCCAACGCCGTAGCAAAAGTTTTGGTCTGGTCTTCGTCTTCTCTAAGTGCTCCACCAACGCCAACTCCGTCAGCCCTGACTCCATCTCCTTCAACTCTGTTGGTGAATCCTCCAGATCTGAATCCTACTCCCCCAAGGCCCCGACTTCGTTTCCTTCTCCTTCTGTTCTCCTGCCCTGTCACGACCCACTACAACTACCACTACCATTCGAACCCTGATTCTGGGGGTCAAATACAAAGTTTTACCAACTCCCACTACCATTGAACCACTCAGGACTTATTGGCATTGCCATCACGGTTAGGCCCACCGGGCATTGTCCGGCTGCTTCACGCGGTGACTCAATCGGTATTGTTCCCTCCCCAAGGGATTTTCTCGCCTCCGTGGGATTCGAACCCTGATTCTGGGGGTCAAATACAAAGTTTTACGAACTCCCACTACCATTGAGCCACTAGTGGGTCGTGACAATAAAAAGACGCCTTTTTATTTAGTATTTTTAAAAATTCGTTTATTTCTTTTTCTAAACCTCTTTATACATTATATTTTATAAATAATATAGTTTAACTAATTTATATCAGTAAATGGTAGTAGTAATCCTGTATATAATTACCACGTATGTACACAAGTGGTCCGTGCAAATACGTGTAGTTATACACATTTACCTTTATTTAAATTAATTTATATGTTATAAAAATTACGGGTTGTTACATGCCCTCTCCTTTGGCATCACTCTCATCCCATCCAACAATATCGTCCGTTTGATACTCCTCCTCCTCTACCATACTCCTGTTGTTGTTGCACTGCAACTTGTGATGATGATCAAGGGGCTTCTCTGAAGCTCTCGACCCGACCAATCCGCCCGATCCGATCCGACTTCAGGTTGGTCGGGTTTGAGCCCCCTATCACTTGGTCGGGTTGGGTGATTTTGAGTTCGTAACTCGACCCGACCCAACCCGGTTTCATCCCTAACTGCATTTAAAGCAAAATCACAATATATTTTAGAAGCAATTCTCCCCATCCAAAAAAAAGAAAAAGTTTTAAAAATATATATCTCCAATATGTCATATATTAGCCTATTAGGTTGTCTTAAATGAAAAAAATAATAAGATTATATTTAATTGGTGAAAAAAAATCAGAATTTTTTAGAAAGTTTTTTTATTTTTATTTTTTTTTGAAAATTTCTAATTTTCTCATACTTGGATAATAAAAATAGTGAAAAAATGTTCAAGTATTTTTTCAATTCAACAAATTTTGCACTAATTTTTTTTTATCTTAAAGCACAAGAAAATAACTTTTTATCATAAGAAAGTTCTTTGTAAATTAATTTAAAAATAACTATCGATAACTAATATTTATCAAATTTTCTCAGCCTCAATCAAATAATGATGAGAAAAATTTTTTAACAATAGTTTTTTAAAAAAATGTTATTAAAAATAATTTTTTTTAAAAAAAATTATTTGTCACTAAACACATTCTAAAAAGTAAATAAACGTCTAACTAAAAAAGTTAGGCAAATGATTAATTGAATAAAAACTTAAAAAAAGACCCAAATTATTTTTAGGGCATAACGAAAGAAACTTTGAATACTTAACATTAGAATTTGGGAATGATACACACTTTCTCATATCTCAAATAATGAATATTACAGCTTCAACATTTTCAAGCTGCCAAAAAATCAAATCTAGATTTAACCTAAGAAATAAAAAAAAAAAAAAGAAGTCGTAAATTTGTTACCAAAACCTTATAATCTTCATTAGCTTCTTCCATGCACTCCTGAAAGATCCACCGCTCTTCTCATCAATGTTTCTTGCAGC
>JAJIYU010018220.1:0-11292 GCA_030144865.1 Tinospora cordifolia
ATAATAATTATTTTTCTTTCTACAAAATCATCTATTTCATAATAAAAGAATTTCAATTTGAAAGATGACATCATTAAGTTTTACTAATGTTAAATTTGTGTAAATCAAAGTGTAAGAAGATTTCAAAAATAATATTATTTTTGTATGTATAATGAGTTAACTATAAAATATAATTAAAAATAAATATACAAAAAAATTTTAATTTAATATTTCTTTTGTAACGAAAACATCAAAATATAATAAAAAATATTGAATTAGAGCCAACACGATAAACCGACCCAACCCAAACCGAACCCGAACTGTTTGGGTTGGGTTGGGTTTGAACTTTTCCAACCCGAACTGTTTGGGTTGGGTTGCGGGTTTACCCCAAACCCGACCCAACCCAACCCACGAACACCCCTAGAAAGAACCAGTTATATGCTAAGCTTAGCAAGTGCGAGTTCTGGATGAAGAAGGTCAAGTTTCTTGGTCATGTAGTCTCAGCTGAGGGGATAATAATGGACCCAGAGAAAGTTTAGGCAGTATCCAACTGAAGCAACCCACCATAGTTATAGAGATTAGGATTTTTCTTAGGTTAGCTAGACAGTACCGCAGGTTTATTAAAGATTTCTCTAAGATAGCGGGTCCAATGACAAAGTTCACTAGGAAAGGAGAGAAGTTCATTTGGAATGACCAGTGTTAGAACTCCTTTCAGAAATTAAAGAAATTGCTGACTACAGCACCAGTTCTGATCACACTTACCCATGGTGTGAAGTACATCCTGTGCATAGACGCATCACTCAGCAGATTGGGTGTAATACTAATGCATGAGGGACAGTCAGTGGCTTATGCTTCACGACAACTAAACCCACATGAGCAGAATTACCCCACACACAATCTAGAGCTTGCAGCAATCGTGTTTGCACTTAAGCTTTGGAGGCATTATCTTTATGGTGAGAACTTTGATTTATATTCAGATCATAAGAGTCCCAAATACATCTATACTTAGAAGGAACTGAATCTTTGCCAGAGGAGATGGCTAGAGTTCTTGAATGATTATGACTTTCAGCTGTACTACCATCCAGGCAAGGTGAATGTGTTTGTTGATGAGCATAGCAAAAAATCTATCCAGAAGGATGAGGAGATTGCACAGATGTATCAGCTGATTAGTTAGTACAATCTGAATATAAACACAGATGAAAAACAGGCCTATTTGTATGCAGTGACTTGCCAGCAAGACATTTTATGCCAAATCAGGGAAGAGTAGAATACTGATAGATGGATTTCAGATCTGATTGAGGGTGTCAAACAGGGTAAGCATACAGATTTTTGGCTTGATTTAGATGGCGCATTGAGATTGGGGGACAAACTCTATGTTTCTAGCTCTGGATAGGCGAAAGGAACCCGACTGGATGAGGCACACCAGGCTAGATACACTATGCATCCAGGTGGGGATAAGATGTATTTGAATTTAAAGAAAACTTTTTGTGGAAGGGGATGAAGCGACACATTGCCCGATATGTCTCCCAGTGTTTGACTTGTCAGCAAGTGAAGGCTGAACACAGGAAGCCATCTGGATTGTTACAACCACTTCTGATACCAGAATGGAAGTGGGATAGTATTGTAATGGACTTCGTCAGTGGCCTGCCGAGAAGTCTAAGAGGGGAAGACACTATATGGGTCATCATGGATCAATTGATGAAGGTAGCGCACTTCCTACCTATTCAATCCACTAATACAATGAATAGACTGGCTGAGCCTTATGTTAGAGAGATTGTGTGATTACATGGTGTTTCCAGAACTATAGTGTCAAACAGAGACTCCAGATTTATGTCTCAATTCTAGCAGTGCTTACAGAAGGAATTGGGGAACAGACTCACCATGAACACAACCTTTCATCCGCAGACAGATGGGCAATCAGAAAGGGTCATACAGATATTAGAGGATATGTTGAGAGCATGTGCTATGGATTTCAAAGGTAATAGGAGCAAGCATTTGCATTTAGCTAAGTTTGCTTACAATAACAACTATTAGACAAGCATCAGGATGGCACCATATGAAGTCCTCTATAATAAACCTTGTAGATTACCATCTTGCTGGACAGATTTTGAGGACTAGGTACTCACTGGACCCAAGGTGATTGAGGAAATGAATTTACAAGTTAAGCAAATCCAGCAAAGGCTAGCTACAACATAGAGCAGATAGAAGAACTATGTTGACAAGAGGAGGAAACCCCTATAATTCCAAGCAGGTGATCAGGTTTTCTTGAAAATCAGCCCACAGAAGGGGATTCGTCGATTTGGAGTGAAAGGGAAGCTAACACCTCGTTATATCAGTCCGTTTGAGATTCTTAGAGGGGTCGATGCATGTGCTTATGAGCTGGTTTTGCTTAACAGAATGTCCTCAGTACATAATGTGTTCCATGTTTCGATGCTTTGGAAGTACGCGCCAGACCCTTCACATGTTATATACTGGGAGGATGTCATACTTTGAGACGATGCTACTTACGAGGAGCTAGCTGTCAAAATTCTTGATCGTAAGGTGCAGAGTCTCAAAACCAATGACATACCCCTGGTCAAGGTCCTATGGAGGCATCATAACTTGGAAGAAGTGACCTAAGAGTTAGGGAGCGAGATGCAGAGGAAGTACCTAGATCTCTTCACTAGGACTGACTGATTGGGCTCATTATACAGGTACTCTCTATTTAAATTTCGAGGACGAAATTTTTTTTAAGGGGGGTAGATTGTAATACCTCAAATTTTTCAAATGTGTACACATCAAAAATGAATTTTTAAAAATTATGATATGAATGTAAAAATGTTTGAAAACATGTTTTACATGGTTATTATATGGTATTTTATGAAAATAAAATAAATTGGAATGTTGGATAGTTTGAAAAAACTCAGAAAGACGTGGAAAAACAAAATGTCACATTGGCGACTGCAGTCACTGAATGGCAAACTGCAGCCATCGGAGAATAATCACAAAAAAAAATTGGGGCATAGGGGTGACCGCAGTCACTAAAGTGCCGATAGTGATAATTACGCGATATTTAAAAAGTTTCAAGCCCTAATTTCATCATTTCACGCACAGATTTTTCCAAATCATCCCAGAGCTTCAGAGAAATTTATAAGATTTATGATTTGAGAATGCCGACAGCGGTAATTACGCGATATTTAAAAAGTTTCAAGTCCTAATTTCATCATTTCACGCATAGATTTTCCCAAATCATCCCAGAGCTTCAAAGAAAATTATACAGATTTATGAGGTAAGAATCTTGACCTCTCAGTCATTTCAATTCAAGATCTGTGTATTCATTTAGAAAATTATATAGATTTAGTATCAAAAACTAAGGATTTGAGAGTTCTTGACACATAAAGCGATCCTGAACCAAATAAGATCAAATCTTCCTTCTAAACTAAGAGTTTATCGATTTGGAACTGAATTCTGGAAGTTTTAGCTGTTCATTTGTAGTTTTTAAGGGATCCAGAAGAATTTCACCTATTTAGAGGGTTTCGGGAGGTGCAATTCCTTAGATAGGTAATAAAGCTCGATTTACTCCTCCTTTTAAGTAGTAGTTAGTTTTAAATATGTTATATTCTTAATTTGGAATGCTTTGACTATAATTTCGCATTCTATGGTGGCAAAAAGGGAAATTTGAATTTTTTTTAACTCTTTTAAGTAAATGATGAAATTTATATTTTCAAATTTTGGACCTTGAGCGTTGATCTTCGCGAGTAGGCACAAGGATCATCTAACATATACAGGTGGGAGGGATTCTCTTGCTCACTAGTATTATGTAGATTTTAAGTTCAAAGCATGATTTTTGTGTGACTTAAGTCGTTAGATGCATGTTAGGACTGGTATGATTTTTGGATGACATGATTGCTGATTGCGCATAATGTCTGTTTAACTATTTTTATTATTATTGTTTTAATAATTATCATGTTGGCATGATCATTGAAGGAATGTTTTATGATTTACATTACATAGCATGATGATATGGTATGGAATGAAAAAGGATTGAAACTAAAGAAGATTAGTGAAATAATAAAAACCCACGTACCGGGGCAATGGTGGCATCTATTGATGACTCGTGTACATGGCCATATTTGCCGCATGACACCTTCCAAATCCCATCGTTTGTGTTCTTAATGAAACCTTATGCGAAGGCTGAGGGTTCCTCAGATGGCTGAGTAGTGACTGTATGCCATTGCACTTGTTCTTGAATGTTGTGACCGATCGAAAACGGTATCGTGGCTCGAAACGATACTGACTAAGATTGATTTTGTGTCATAGAGGGACACTGAGTATAGCTCTTTTGGTCTTAGAGTATAACAAAACAACGAATGTTTGAAATGATTAATGTAATGAAAGTGTGTGCGTGTTTTAGATTTTGGTTTATATAATGCTAGCAATGTGTAGGGAAGATTCACTTGGCTTTTGAGCTCACCCCACTTTCTTTTATAGGTACTCGCAGATGTAGAGTACACTAGTTGACTGGTTGATCAGGAGTTAGTGAGTGACCTCACTAGAAGGTCATTATTGGACTCGTATTTTTATTTTTGTCTCATTTTCACATATCTTGTATATATTTTGAACAAGGCATGTGGCCATTTATTTTCTTATGGAACTGTTTTGTATTTTAAAATGTTGTTTGGAACTTTGGCTTTGTGAGCCTGTTTTAGATACTAAATTTTGAAGTGTATTTTGAGATGTTGCCTTCAGAGGCAAATCACATGTATATGTTCAATTATACTTGAAACCTACTAAATGGGTTGGTGATTTTGATGGATTCCACTGAGATTGACGTTTTTTCCCATCTCTTTAAGGGATAAGGTGAGGACATGGCTATAAACTCTCCTACTAGGTAGCATCACCACCTGGGAAGAGATGGGACAAAAATTCATGCAAAGTATTTCACTCCAACAAAGGTTCATCAACTTAGGGGTAAAAATAGTTCGTTCAAGTAATCCAATTTTGAGTCTCTTTATGAAGCTCGAGAGAAATTCAAAGATTTATTGAAAAGATGTCCTTAGCATAGTTATCTTCCACGGTTCCAGACTTAGATGTTTTATAGTAGTTCGACACCATCTATTAGAGCCTTGGTTGATTCAGCAGCAGGAGGTTCGTTAATGGGTAAGTCCACAACAGAGGCCACTCATCTCATTGAAGATATGACAACTAACACCTAGGGTCATGGCACAGAGAAAGACTTAGTAAAAAGGTTGGATTATATGAGGATGATGAGATCACAGCCCTACAGGCCCAGATTGCTTCTATGACCCACCAAATGAAGTCATTGACTAAGAAGCTTGGTAGTGGATAGTTTTAGGCGCCTTAGAACCAATTTATTTTGGTCATAGTAGAAACACATAAGGCTTCTTTTACTGTAGAAGCATCTATAGAGTAACTCAATGCACAGAACCATTTCAATAATTGCCAAAGGCAACAACAAGGGTACAATACTCCTCAATATTATCATTCAGGGATCCACAATTACAAAAGTTTTTCTTATGCTAATAACAAAAACATCCAGCAAGCCCCACCAGGTTATATCCCTCAGCAAAGCCTGATTGAAAAGAAACCATATTTGGAGGACAATTGGATGAGATAATGAATATGCAGGCCCGTTGTTTTAAAAATTAACTAGGAGGATAGATCAGAATGATAATAAAGTCATCATATTAGAAATACAAATGGGAAACGTCAACACAACAGTTAAAAGTCTTGAAACTCAAATGGGACAATTAGCCCAAGCATTCTCTAGTCAATAGCGAAGCCCTTTTTCTAGTGACACTTATGTCAATCTTAAAGAAAGCTGCAAAGCCATATTTACAAGAAGCAGGAGAGAGATCAAGAGCCCACTTATTCCATCTAACCCCATGTTGCCAATTGATGACTCTAATAATTCCAAAGGGCCAATTCCTGCAGAGCAACCAGATACAACTCCTACTAATGATGAAAAGAAGAAAGGAAGACTTCCTAGGATCACTATCGAAGGGAACAAAAAGCTTGAACCTCTTTCGCTGCCCTTTCTATAGAGGTTTTATAAGAAGCAAATAGATAAATAGTTTGCACAGTTCTTGGATGTATTTAAAAAGATTCACATCGAAATCCCCTTTGTTGAGGCATTGCAGCAAATGCCAAACTATGCCAAGTTTATGAAAGAAGTCATGTCCAAGAAGTGCAAACTAGATGATTATGAAACAGTGAAGCTTACTAAAGTGTGCAGCGCTATCCTTCAAATAAAACTTCCTCAAAAGTTGGAAGATCTAGGAAGTTTCACTAGTTATTGCACTATAGGCAAATTTGAAAAAGATCTTAGTGACTTGGGGGCAAGTATAAATCTCATGCCACTACTGCTGTACGAAAGGCAGAGCCTATCTGAAATTAAGGCCACAACTATCACTCTTCAACTTGTAGATAGATCCATCACCTATCCAAAAGGAATTATTGAAGATGTGCTCGTTATGGTTGATAAATTTGTCTTCCCAGCTGACTTTGTGGTACTAGATATGGAAGAAGATGGGGAGATACCATTAATTATTGTGCAGTCATTCTTAGTTCATAGTTAGGCCCTCATAGATGTTTCAAAAGGAGAGCTCACCTTGCGAATAAATGAAGACCAAGTTGTCTTCAACATCTATCAATCTGTGAAGCCGCCTACTAAAGTGCAAGAGTGTAAGAGCATAACTGAGATACAAGCTGAAACTCAGATAGTCATTGAAGAATCACAATTTCAAGTGGTTGAAGTAGTAGAAGCAAAACTAGATAAAGGGAAGGCACAGCAGGCGAACTAGAAACTGAGCCACATTGCTGTAGAGCCAATTGATGCATTTCATGCTCAGAATATTCCTATGAAGCAGTCACTTGACATCATCAAGTAGGAATTGCCCAAAGCCAAGGTGTTTAGTAAGATCAACAAATTGGGCTTCGATTAACCGTATCCACGTCAAGCTAACGATGTTAAACATAATGCTTAGTGGGAGACAACCCACTATTTTTTGTTTTTCATTTATTTCATTTTATTTTTGTTATAATTTAATTTTATTTTGTAGGTATGCATGCATTTTATTAAAAAAAAAAAAAAACTTGCATGCATTTTAGTTAAACACTTTCTAACACTTGTCATCTTTTTGTTCCATGTAGGTTTTATGAATGCAAGTATGTGTAAGAGTGCCCATGCTTCAATGTATTCTCCTTCGTGTGAGTGTCATATTGAAGTTGTGCTCTTGAAGACAATGCACCGTTTAAATTTGGGGGTGTGCATTGAAGAAACTCTTCTTCAATTTCAAGTTATTTTTTATTATATTAATATATTGTGTGTCATACTTCTTCTAAACTACGTATGTATATTGGCATGTCACACAACCATTCATTTACATAGTTATTATTGAAATTCTTTCATTACATGTAGGTATGTAGATATCACAATCATTTATTTATTTATTTAGAGTTGATGCATGCACATATTAGCTTTAGAACATGAGCATATAAAGCATATTAGTGTTATTTATGCTAGATTCATGCCATATTTTTGAGAATTTCACTGAGTGACCTATGAGATTAAAATTTTCTTAAATGTGATGAGATAAAGAACTAGGGTATGTTCAAACAGTCTATGTGTTTGGTTTCTCCAAAATTTGACCTTTACAGAACTCTTTAGTCTTAGGCAGATTGAGAATCCAAAAGTAAGGAAAGTGAGGAATGAAAACTAAATCACAAGTGAATATAATTTCCCACAAACTCTTGAAATAATCAAATTTATCTAGAACACTGCTTAGGAATGACTCTAAGAGGGAAAGGATGTAGGTCATCATTGTTTGAGTTTTAGCCTAAAAGCTGGTTCCTGCACTTAATAATCCTTTGCAGCCAATTTTGAGCCTTGAAGCCTATTTTCTTGTTATGAACTTAAACAATATATATAAAAACTTTATCCTTGATGCATATTTCAATTGAACCTATTTGTGTGTGCTTATGGTTATAATAATGCTTATTCAAATGATGTGAAAGAAGGAGGGGATGCTGACATTGAGATACATATGTTTTCAGTTTTTATTTTGCTTTTGTGTTTAAAGAAAAAAAGAGAAAAAAGAAAAGAAAAGAAAATGTTATATTTATTTAGTGTTTCAGTATTGTTAATGAAAGTTGAACTTTCTAGTTTTGTATGAGTGTATCTATGGGTACTGATTAAAATGCGTATGATTAAATAAGTTTGAAGGAGCTATGAAAACAGAGTTATAAGCATGAATGAAGAAAACAACGGATTGAATAGAAAGGATCAAGCTATAATGTGAAAATCAACCAAAATAGACTGTTGTTGTTGCTTAGAGTGTGCATTTGAGCCAAAATTAAAGTTCTATCATACTTGTACCTTAAACCAGACCACGTTACAACCTAAAAAAAAGATGCAATACCTTGATAAATTCTCGAATAAGAATATACAAGATCATAAATGAGTCTATTGGTAAAATGGTAATTTGACCACCCAAAGGTAAAATGGTAATTTAGCCACCTAGGGGCAAACTGGTTAATTCAAATGAAAAATGAACTATAGAACAACACTGTGTGAAACAGTGAATGATTTTAAGTATGAAAACTTATTTGGACAAACCGAGGGTGAAACGGTAATTTTATCATCGGTGGGCAAAATGGTCATTTTAATATAAAGACCTGACACTTGCACTAATATAAAAACAATGTGAAAATAATTTAAATAAAATAGAATAAAATAAAGTGTCTTGAAAACATTATAGAAGATGATAGAGATTAAATCAATAAAATTTATGTAAATTAAAGAATATGCTCATATGGATATTTGAGACATAGTACAAATTATTATGGAATAAATACACAAAAAATTTAAATAAAATTAATCTATAAATAACCACTTAAATGAATACTCGAATGATTAGAAAAAGTTTCAAAAATAAAATGACTTAAATCAAAAGCCAAAATAAGAGTTTATGGTATGAGCAATGGGCTCAGTAATTAAAATAATTAGAGACTGACATGTGCGCATAGTGTGGGCCTAGGAGCTGATTAATAAACAACATTGGGACATGAAATATACTCAAAAGCAGTACCCCACATTGGAACTTGAAATTCAAAATTTCAAACTAAATAAGAAACAAAAATAACAAAAGAAGTTGCTAAAAATCTGCACTTTCCAAAGCCTTCATTCTCTTCACACAAGAAAAATAGAAAATTAACAATGTTTCTAAAATGAAATCAACTAAAAAGAATGTACTAACAACATTTGAAATAATTACTTATGTGCTTGAAAAACAAGTAAAATAGAGAATTAGAAAGGTTTCTAAATTGAAATCAACTCAAAAGAATGTATTAATAACTTCTAAAATAATTGCTTACTAATATATAGGAGTGTTTGTGGGTTAGGTTGGGTCGGGTTTAGGGTAAACCCACAACCCAATCCAAATAGTTTGGGTTGAAAAAGTTTAAACTCAACCCAACCCAAACAGTTTTGGTTCAGTTTGGGTTGTGTTGGTTTATTAGGTTGGCTCTAATTCAATATTTTTATTATATTTTAATGTTTTTGTTACAAAAGAACTATTAAATTAAAAATTTTTTGTATATTTATTTTTAATTATAATTTATAGTTAACTTATTATACATATAAAAATAATATTATTTTTGAAATCTTCTTATTATTTTGATTTACATAAATTTAACATTAGTAAAATTTAATGATGTCATCTTTCAAATTGAAATTCTTCTAGTGTGAAATCGATGATTTTGTTGAAAGAAAAAATTATTATTATTAATTTTTAAAAATAATAGATGGTATTTATATGGAAAGAAGATTTGATATAACATAAATAATCATATCAATTTAAATAGTTACTTATAAATTTATAATTTATATATAATAAAAATATTTTAAAAACTTATTTCATTTATTTTTAAAAACATTTATAATTAAAAAAAAGTATAAGTAAGATTGGATTGGGTCGGTTACGTTCGAATTTTTAAGTATTCAACCCGCAACCCAACCCGAACCCTTTGAGTTAGGCATTTTAAAATCCAACCTAAACCAAATAACTAATGTAACCCAACCCAAATCAACCCAAAAAGTTCAGGTTAGGCAGGTTGGTCGAGTTGGTCAAGTTGATGAACATCCCTACTAATATATGTGGTTGGGAAACAAGTAAAATAGAGAAATAGAAAAGTTTTTAAACTAAAAGAATGTATTAGCAACTTCTAAAACCTTCATTTACTAATTCTTATGCGTAGGAAACAAATAAAATGGAAAGGGAAAGATATTTAGAAATGTTTCTACAATGAAGACGCCCCAAACTTGTCAATTCATGCTCATTAAAACTCTATATAAACCTGAGCATGAGCACCATTCTCTTAACCCCAGCAAGAATTGAAAAAGTTCCTTCTTGCTCTCTCTGCCTCCCTCCTGGCATCCCTCTTTTTCTTTAGCTGTTCTAAACAATAGTTGGAGTAGTAGTACATGTTACACAAATTTATATGCTAGCAGTTGGGTAGATCTGAAGGAGATTCAATAGAGGCTTCAAGAGGAGAAAAACTAATTGAGTTGAAAGTGATTTTTGAACTTTTGACTTATTAATTTGATTCAGATATGATGTGCAAGAATGTTTATTTTTAGTCAAGAGATATGCTATAATAATGCATGCCATGATTAGAGATGCATGCTTAGGATTTTATGATTAATGATGCATGATTCGTGTTGATATATGCCATGTTACCATGCTTGTATGTTTAATGTTATTTAAGTTTAGTTTATTCGCATGGATGTCATTTTTATATACTAAACCAAAGATTAAAAAAAAGATTTTAACCATGTATCGGCATAATGGCAGATTTTCATCATGAGTGTTTCAATCAAGAATTTTGGATGTGAACTAAGGGTTTTTTCATCATGAGTGTTTCAATCGAGAATTTTGGATGTGAACTAGCGGTTTGAAGTTGACCCCACATCAAAAGTGATGGGTTTGAGTTTCAGTGGTTGATCTCTCCCTAAGGGTTGGAACACTAGGGCATATTTTCCTTCGGTCCTTAATGTCAACTATGACAAACTACTGTTTGAATTACATAATCTCTTGAAGTGTTTATTATGCATGATATATTTGTTTTGAAATAATAGGTTAAATTTTTGGAATGATCCATTGGACGCGTAAACTCACCCTTCCTTTTAATTCACCCTTCCTTTTTGATAATGCTCATTTTGACATTAAATTTGTTATCTTATAATTAAGCATTATCATATTTTAAGGCTCATTATTTAGTAATTAATTATAAAATATATTTAACTTCTTTTTA
>JAJIYU010018221.1:0-11287 GCA_030144865.1 Tinospora cordifolia
CATTTTCTGAATAATGAAAAACTGCAATTGCCATATTGTGTTTAATGAAAATTTGCAAGTTTCTTTCAAGTTTAAAATCTCCAAAGATTATAGAAACTTGTTTTTAGAAATTAGTAGGATATCCTTTTCCTTCAAAGATGATCTTTGCTCACTGGTAGTCAAGAAAAAGGAATGATCGTTGCTGCTTCTGGAAAGAACGAGATTGCTAGAAATCTGCAGACTGTGTTCATAGTCGGGTATCACAGTAGATCTCACAGTGAACCCAGAATCTCAAGTGTGTCAAAATTTTGCTCTGCTTGATAGTTTACTTAAAAGGAGAATCGACTGAAGACTAAATCATCACTTAGAATCGATTTAAACATAGTACTTTACATTTGGACATCTTTGTATTGAAAATCAAGAGCAATTATTAAGATTATTACATCAGTTTATTGAAAGGGCGCTCGTGCTCTTTGCAACAATATGTGTGAAGTTGTTCTCTGTAGAGTTCGATGGTGTCTGTCACATCCAGTGTAGGTGTGTGTGTATGTTTATGCTATTTAGCAGTGCACCATGAAAATATTAGTGAAATCTTTTACACTGGGCGAGGCCTTGCAGACATAGGGATATTGGCTGAACTGCGTAAACATCTTTGTGTGTCATCTTCTCGTTTGCATTTTCCTCCTGATTAACTTGCTGAATTAACAGTCTGTTAACTAGTTAAGTGACTCATATTTTCAATTGATATCAGAGTGGGTTACGTATCTTCTTCAAGCCTTTAACTTCGCAGGTTAGATCCACTACAAGAATGAGTCACTCTATGACCATCAGACATCCTCCCAAGGAAGGTGGATCTATCACTAGACCACCATTTCTAGAGGAAGGGAGGTATGTTTACTGGAAGACCAACATGCGCATCTTCATTTAGCCATTGGATGAATATGCTTGGAGGGTCGTTGAAGATGGCTGGATAGAACCTACAACAGATAACACGTCAGGCGTCAAATCAAAGACTGAATGGACCGAGGAAGAACAAAGACTGTTTCTTGCAAATTCAAAAGCACTCAACACCATTTTCAATGTTGTTGACACCAAACAATTCAAGCTAATATCTACATGTGAATTTGCAAAAGACGCCTGGGATACATTATAAACAGTTCATGAAGGAACGAATGCCGTGCGCATATCCAAACTTCAACTATTGACATCCCAGTTCGAGCTGCTGAAGATGGAAGATCATGAAAGCATATCTAGCTTCAATAGTAAGTTGCGAGCCATTGGCAATCAAGGCTTTCAACTTGGAAAGAAACACTCAGATGAAAAACTTGTGAGAAAAGTATTAAGGTCCTTGCCTTCGAGATTTGTAGCAAAAGTTGCAGCCATTGAAGAATCCAAAGATTTGACCAAGATGAGATTCAATGAACTCATGAGATCCTTGTAGAAATATGAAATGAGTTTGTCAAATCGGAAACCAGACAAGGGTGTTGCACTTCAAGTAGAAGCAAGCACGATGGACAAGAAGGATGAGATAGCAATAATCACCTGGAACTTTACAAAGTTTCTAAAGAAGTTCGGGAAATAGAACTCATTTCAAATAAACAGATTTGAAAACAAAAAGCCAGTGAAAAAAATCTAACAACCGTTGCAGAAACATTAAATGCTATGAATGTAGAGGCATGAGACACATACAGGTTGAATGCGCGAACACCCTCAAGAAGAACAAATCTATGAATGTTACATAGAGTGATGAGTCCGAAAATAGTCAAGACGAAGAGGAAGGAATCACAAGTAACTTTGTAGCAATCTCAGCTCCTATCAGGTACGAATCTTTTGAAAATTCTACAACTGCTACCACTCATGAATCTGGTATGGAGGACGAGGAGTTAAGTTTAGAAGATTTCAGAAATACTTATGAACTCATATATGCAAAATGGTTGCAGGTTGGCGCACAAAATAAAACACTGGAAGAGAAGGTTCATAATATGAAGGAAATCGTTAAGAAACAGGAGGACACAATCAGCGAAAAAGAAAGAATCATTGATGAACTGAAACTCAAATTGAAATCTGCTGAACAGACACTTCAACGCCTCAATATTGGGAAGGCAAAATTGAACAGAATCTTAGATATGTGATAGAATTTAGGAGATCGAAGGGGACTTGGTTACAAAGCCAAATCTCAGCATGGTAACCAATTCAAATCAAAACCCTTTCCAGAACCCACAGAAACGAATCACTGCACATGAGCAAAAAGGGGAGCCAAAGTTCCTACCTACTACTACTATAATAAGATTGGTCATAGGTGGAAACAATGCCACAACCTGCAAAGAAATATCTTGCAGAATAACAGAAAGAAGAAAGTCACTCTTGTACAAAAATGGGTATCCAAAAGACAGAACAAAGCATTTGTTGCTCATACTGCACTGTCTGCTTATTCTGATGAAGCATGGTATTTGGATAGTGGGTGCTCTAAACATATGACAGGTAAGAAACAATTTCTGACTTCATTCTGTGTAGGAGAAGATGGTCATGTCACGTTTGGTAATGGGGAAAAAGGAAAGGTTATTGGCAGAGGAACTCTGAATGTTGTCGATCTACCTAAATTGAGGGATGTTCTGTACGTTGAAGGTTTGAAAGCCAACTTAATAAGCATCAGTCAACTGTGTGATGAAGAATTGTTTGTAAACTTCACCAAAGATGGATGTCGTATAGTTGACAGCTTAGCAACATTAATAATGAAGGGAATACGCACTACTGACAACTGCTATCAAGTTGAAAAGAGCCTCATGACCTTGTTAAAGCAGTGACACAACTCTGTTCTCAACTCTCTTGAAATTTGGCACCAGAAACTGGGTCATGTAAACTTCAAGACCTTGAACAATATTAGTACTATTGGAGCAGTTCGTGGCCTTCCGAAACTTAATTCTAAACAGGTTGCAGTCTGTGGACCATGTCAATTGGGCAAACAGAAGAGAACAAAGCATTCCTTTATCTAGTTTACCACTACGTCAAGAATTCTCGAACTAATCCATATGGATCTGTTCGGACCAATGCAAACAAAGTGTTGGGCGTAAACGATATGTGTATGTTTGTGTTGACGACTTCTCGCGATTCACTTGGATAAACTTTCTCAGGGATAAATTAGAAACGTTTGAAAATTTTAGAAATTTGTGTAAAAGGTTGCAGAATGAAGAAGGGATCAACATTCAAAAAATTAGAAGTGATCATAGAAGAGAATTTGAAAATTAGAACTTCACAAATTTTTGCAATGAGCTCGGTATTTATCATGAATTCTCAGCTCCAAAAACTTCAGAACAAAATGGAGTTGTTGAAAGGAAGAATCGCAGTCTTCAGGAAATGACAAGAGTAATACTTCAAGTTGCGAGTTTGCCACCAAAATTCTAGGTTGAAGTTGTTAACACTGCTGCTTTCACCATTAACAGAATTTACCTTCGACTGGGATCAACACCATATGAACTGTGGAAAGGAAGAAAATCCAATGTAAGTTATTTTCACATTTTTGGAAGCATCTGTTATATCTTAAATGACAGGGAACAACTGAGAAAATTTGATGCAAAAAGCGATGAAAGAATCTTCTTGGGCTATGCCATGAACAGTAAGGCGTAGTGTATAATAATCAAACTCAATGCGTAATTGAGTCCGTTAATGTCACTGTACCTGATTATGAGAAAGAAGAAAAGGTCGAACTTGGCAAATAGGTTGAAGCTCTTTAGCTGGAAAGTGACCTAGAAATTACAGATGAAACTGATAGGTCAACTGAAGCGACATGAAGTGAAACAGAGGATAACACAGATAACCCAGAAAATGCAAAAGGCGATTAGATCAAAGAACCTTCATCCAAGGTGAGACTGAACGACCCTTCTGATCTAATTATTGGTGACCTGAATCAAGGAAGACAACTCAGAAATTTATCACGCAAAAATTATCGAGAGATGGTGAGGTTCTCTTGTTTTACTTTAATGATTTGAGCCTAAAAAGGTCAAGGAAGCTCTACTTGATGAAAACTGGATTGCTGCTATGCAAGAAGAACTGGAATAGTTTGAGAGAAACGAAGTATGAGAATTAGTTCTCAGACCTTCTGAAGTAAATGTAATTGGAAGAAAACGTATATTCAAAAACAAAACTGACGAGCGTGAGAATATCACCAGAAATAAGGCTTACTTAGTTGCTCAAGGATATACCCAAATCGAAGGAATTGACTCCGATGAAACATTTGTTCCCATAGCACGATTGGAATCTATTTGAATTCTCTTGGCTGTCGCATGTACTCGAAAATTCAAACCTCAGCAAATGGATGTAAAGAGTGCATTCCTTAATGGGTACCTAAATAAAGAAGCCTTTGTTGAGCAACCTAAGTGATTGAAGACCCTGAACACCCATATCATGTCTATAGACTTAAGAAAGCGCTTTATGGTTTGAAACAAACACCTCTGCATGGTACGAATGCCTTACAACCTTTCTCATCAACAAAGGATATTCTAGAGGTACAGTGGACAAAACTCTCTTTTTAAAATTTCTTGATAAACATTTAGTCATAGCTCAAATATATGTTGATGACATAGTTTTTGGATCCTCTTCACCTAAACTTTTTAACAAATTTGCTAAGTTAATGGAGGATGAATTTGAAATGAGCATGGTGGGGGAACTTGGTTAATTCTTGGATTACAAATCAAACAAAGTATCGAAGGTACGTTTATTTCTCAAAGCAAATATGCTCGAAATATTATCAAAAAGTTTGGATTGGGAAATGCTAAACATATGCGAACCCCTATGACGTTGATGGCAAAGATGTCGATCAAAGCTTGTATAGAAGTATGATAGGCAGTCTTCTATACTTAATTGCTAGTAGGCCGGACCTTAGTTTTAGTGTTGGATTGTGTGCTCGACACCTAGCAGCTCCCAAATAATCTCATCTAGCAGCAGTTAAACGTATCATTAGGTATGTCAGTGGCACCGAGGATTATGGGATATGGATGTCTAAAGGTAGCAATCTAGACCTTGTAGTATTTAGTGACGCTGACTGGGCTGAAAACATTGAAGACAGAAAAAGCACTACAAGCGGATGCTTCTATGTTGGAAACAATTTAGTTGCATGGATAAGCGAAAAACAAAATAGTATATCCCTGTCTACTGTCTATCGTTGAAGTTGAATATATTGTAGCTGGTAGCTGCTGTGCACAACTTCTTTGGATGAAGCAAATGCTTGTAGATTATGGTACTACCCATGAAAGCATGATTCTGTACTGCGACAATAAAGGTGCCATTGATATCTCAAAAAATCCTATTCAACACTCTAGAACTAAATGCATAGATATCAAGCATCACTTTATTAGAGAACTAGTTGAAGATAAAACAATTATTTTAAAGTATGTGATAACTGAAAATCAGTTAGCACACATTTTCACCAAACCTATTGATGCTGTTCACTTCGAACAGTTTTGTGCCTCTTTGGGCATTTGCATTAGGTAATTTAATTTTAATAACTATTAGTTTGCTACATCTATAGCTATATCTGTATTCATTTTTTGTTTTAATTCTTTTTCAGTTCTTCTAATTTTTTGGGTTGCAGGACTACACTAAACTTAGTAAATACTGCATTGTTCCACCTTCCCAACTCAAACCCGTCAATGTCTCCTCTATTAATGTCCCAACCTAGGGCTCTACCTTCTTCCTTGTCTTTAAAAGCTTGCTCTGTTCACTGTACCATCGTCACAGTTTCTTTTCTATTCAGTTGCTGCGAAAATGTTTCTTCTTCTTCTGGTCTCAGTTATGGTCTTCTCACAATCCTCGTCTAGTCATCACTCATCTCCTCCTGTCCGGTTCTCTGATGAGTTTGGACCGAAACCGGCAAGGTTCAAAACTCTAGCTCGCAAGTTTGCTCGCCCACTGCCATTGATCATTGACTTGGATTCCACAGATGACAATGTTCCTCCTACCAGTGTACTAGCTCAGATGGCTTAGCCCCCTCCCTCCAAAGCTTCACCGACGTCTCGTCATGCTCACAAAGGTGAACATCCCTCATCTTCTTGTCCCTCTGTTCCTTCCCCTGTTTTTGCACCTTCAGTCGAACAGGTTGCTCCTACCGAAAATCCTACACCGTCACATGAGTCGCCACCTCCGACCACCACGACTCCCACTACCTCACCTAAAATCCACCTCCTAGAACTCTCGAACCAAAAAACGACGCCAGAAAATCCATCCCTGTTCGCAACCCTGTTTCATCCCTTGCTCCCGAACCCTCTGCTTCATCCTTGCTCTTGGTCCCTTTGTCCGAAATTTTGTTCCATCACCTGTTCCTGGCCCATCTGTGCGAGACTCAGTACTATGATCCAGTCGTGGCACCACTATCCGAGCATCTAATGCTCACTCTCCACTGTTCTTTGATGTAAACAAGAAAACTTTGTGGTCCCAACTCAAAAACAAATCGTTCCTTGTTGAGCGGGTCATTCATCGATAGGATTTTGTGAAAGTTGGTATTACTTCTCGTTGGATTCTCAACAATTGATGCAATCTGTTACCTGTCACTCATTCTTTTCACCTACTCTTGTCTGGGAATTCTATGCCAACCTATCCACGGACGTATCTCTTCCTTCCTCGCCATGGTATCATGTCAACTATGTCCGAGGGCGTGTTGTGTCCTTCTCTCCTTCTGACCTTAACGGTTTCTTTGGTTTTCGAGAGGTAGCATGTGATGCCCTAGGAGCTTTTGACATCGATGCTGACATGGATGAAGTGGCCCGAGTCCTCACAGGTAACTCTGAACGTGTCTAGCTTGGCTCTGAAGGCCTCAAAGTTGCCTGTCTTACCATTAAACACTATCTCCTTTTCCGAATCCCCACTATTGTTTGGCTTCCTTCCACCCATAATTCCACTGTCTACCATGTTCGTGCCCTTCTTCTCTATGCCATCAGCACTGGCTATCCCATAAATTTGGGGCAAATCATGTTTGACTCCATAGTCAAGACTGCTGAATCCTCCTCCAGCTACAACAAGCTGCTACTCCCCTGTACCATTATAGCGTACTTGGTACGGAAGTACAAATTGTCCATCCCTCAGACCGACCAAACACTCATTCAGGGGGAGATTCGTCTTATTCGAAAACTTCTCGATGGCACCCATCGACTTGACATTGAGGGGGAGTGGCAATCACCTCCTCAATTCACCACCTCGTCAGATGCCCTTGCAGCCTTTCCTGATCAGCAGAGCTACATTGGCTACCTCAAAGCTCGTCTTGCCTTCATTACTGCGAAACAACATCACATCCAGTCCATTCTACATCAGTTTGCGGATGATGCTCAAGTTTGACATTGTTTGGCCAAAAAGGGGGAGATGGTTTGGGCTGGGTAGGATCAGTTTAGTTGGTTTAGGCTAGATAGGATCAGTTTAGTTTAGATCAATTTAGTTTAGGTAGCTTAGCTTAAGTTTCTTTTTGGCATGCCAGTTTGCCTTCATTTTAGTGTGTCTTTTTGCTTCTGTTTGATATAATTGGATATCTGTTTGAATTCTGATTTTTTTTAATGATATCTGCTAGTTCATTTGTCTTGTCTTTGAATTGAAATTTTTTTTTTTCTGCCAATGTCTGATATTCTGTTCTTATGTATGTTTTGCACCAAACAATGCCAAAGGGGGAGATTGTTAGGAATCACGTACAAGTAGGAATCATGGTTTTAATTGGCATGTTTGGTGCTCCAATCTTTATAACTTTTTCTCTATTATACAAACTGTCAATTATGGAAAACAGAATACTAGGCTTGTTTTAAGAATCATATCCATTGTGCATTGATCTATTATTATCTTTTCCTTTTGTGTTTCATTATTCCAATTTCCAATTTTGTTCAAAGAACGTTTGAAAAGATATTCAATCATTATGGAACGTTTTCAAATCGAAAAACAACTGAATTTGTTTTTGTGCCATTTTCTGAATAATGAAAAACTGCAATTGCCATATTGTGCTTAATGAAAATTTGCAAGTTTCTTTCAAGTTTAAAATCTCCAAAGATTATAGAAACTTGTTTTTAGAAATCAGTAGGATATCCTTTCCCTTCAAAGATGATCTTTGCTCACTGGTAGTCAAGAAAAAGGAATGATCGTTGCTGCTTTTGGAAAGAACGAGATTGCTGGAAATCTGTAGACTGTGTTCACAGTCGGGTATCACAGTAGATCTCACAGTGAACCCAAAATCTCAAGTTTGTCGAAGTTCTGCTCTGCTTGACAGTCTACTTAAAAGGAGAATCGACTGAAGACTAAATCATCACTTAGAATCGATTCAAACAGAGTACTTTACATTTACATATCTTTGTATTGAAAATCAAGAGCAATTATTGAGATTATTACATCAGTTTATTGAGTGATGGAAGGGCTTTCGTGCTCTTTGCAACAATGTGTGTGAAGCTGTTCTTTGCAGAGTTCGACAGTGTCTGTCACGTCCAGTGTAGGTGTGTGTGTATGTTTATGCTATTTAGCAGTGCGCCTTGAAAATATTAGTGAAATCTTTTACACTGGGCGAGGCCTCGCAGACGTAGGGATATTGGTTGAATTGCGTAAACATCTTTGTGTGTCATCTTCTCTTTTGCATTTTCCTCCTGATTAACTTGCTGAATTAACAGTCTGTTAACTAGTCAAGTAACTCATATATTTTCAAAGTTCTTTAGGTCAAGACCACATTTTTCCTCTTATCAAATAGTAAATATTTCTCCAAACACGAAGTGTTTTAGACTCATGTTTGAATTGAAACTGAGTGATGTAAGTTCTTTCTTATAGCTTTTTATTAACTGAGTTGCAATTAAGCTGGTAATTTGTTTTCATGACCAAGGCCATGTACTCAAACCATGAAATGGCCTTCTTGATTTTAATTTAGAATTGCTTTTTTCTTGGCTATTAAGTTGACATGTAGTGGTGAAAATGTAAAAAAACTCGAGCCATCAATCATCCATTGCTACTTGTGAAGGTTTGTTTACTTGGATATACGATGTATCTCCCTTCATGGTTTTTGGCTTTGTTGCTTTTAAAATCTTTTGACGTAGCACTTACTAGATTGGTTCAAATTGCCAGATGCCTCACAGATGAACAAAGTTTCCTTCTCATTGGCACAATTCTCATTTTGTTGGTGTGCCCAAATCTCTACTAATATGAATATCATCCCCGACTTAATTATCTCTAGCCTAGTTGAGAGGTTTTACGTCAAAAGGTCTTGGTATTAGCAAGGATGAGAACCCAGCTTATATTCCATATAATGTATACCCTACAAATCTTAATCTTGGTCCATGCATACCCGACAAATCTTAATCTTGAACTAAAAATCAACCATTCATTGCCATCATCTCGAGGTTTTTGTTGCACATTTTGCACAATCCACCTGATATTGTTGGGTTTGAACCTAGTAAATGCGCCAACATTGTATACCCAAGCTCTCATAGTTTAAGTTCTTGCCATGGGAAGAAGACCTCAATAGTGTTTAAGGAGAATCACGCATAGTACAATTTCCTCTTGCAACATGGTTGCTGTGGCACTATTATAATCCATCCATCTTAGGTTCCAACATCCTTGTCAAGATCATAACACCTCCAATAACCTCAGAAGTGACTTCGATAACTTTTGTCAATTTTTTCTTCTCTATGGGACATAATCCACCTTGAATCTTGTGCACCAACTAACGACATTGCCCCAAGCACTCATGGTTAGTTTCCTTCCATGGGGAAAAGGCCTTGATAGTGTTTGAGGGATTACGCATATATTCTTACCAGCTCTAGCAAACTCCCTCACCCATAGGTTTTGAGATTGGGTCTTAAGCTGGTATAATATTGTGGTCAGCTTGTAATTGGATATCTCATATCTTTTTCCTGCTTTTCCTTCATATTTAAGCTATTTCTATTTATGTTGTTAGTTAAAAAAAAAGTACCATAATTACAAGAGAACAGAGTGCATGGCTCGAAAGGGAGTTCTCAGAAGAAGAAGTAAAGGAGGCAGTTTTTCATTGCGATGGGGAAAAAGCTCCAGGACCCGATGGTTTCACCATGATGTTCTTTTAGAGGAACTGGCTGATGCTTAGGCAAGATGTTCTCAATGCGATAAGGGAGTTCCACGCCTCCGGAATTGTGAACAAGTGTACTAATGAGACTTACATCCAGCTTATACCGAAGAAGAACAATTCCAAGAAGGTGGAAGATTTCTGCCCTATTAGTCTTGTTACTAGTCTTTACAAGATTATAGCAAGGGTCTTAATGAAAAGATTGAAGGAGGTCATCAAAGATACGGTGGCTGAGATGCAGATGGGCTTTATTAAAGACAGACATATCCTTGATGCGGTTCTTATTGCAAACGAAGTTGTGGAGGATTATAGGACTAGACACAACGAAGGCATTGTGGTGAAAATTGACTTCTCCAAGGCGTATGACTTAGTCAGGTGGCACTATCTCCTCTTCGCTATGAGAAGGAAAGGTTTCGGAGACAAATGGTACAGGTGGATCACTGGGTGTCTTTCCTCTGTTCACTATTCGGTCCTCATCAATGGAAGACCAAGAGGAAAAATCAAGGCCTCTAGAGGCCTAAGACAAGGGGACCCCCTCTCCCCCCTCCTCTACGCTCTAGTAGCTGATGGACTTCAAGGTATAATCAAAAAGGCGGAGGAACAAGGATTGAAAGGCTTTGAAATTGGGAAAGACAATTTCAATCTAACAAACCTCCTATACGCAGATGATTCCTTATTTTTCCTTAACAATAATGAACGTAGTTGGAGGTTACTGAAAGGAGCTCTGCAGAGTTTTTCCCTCATCTCTGGTCTTAAGATCAATTTTCAGAAGAGCGAAATTGGCATTAACCTCAGTGATGCTGACCGCTCTAAAGCAGAGCACGTCCTTAGGATTGCTGCGGGCAATCTCCCCTTTAAATATCTGGGACTACCCCTCGGAGGCAACAACAAGAGAACCTCTTTTTGGAACCCGGTGATGCAGACTGTTAAACACAAAATTGAAGGCTAGAAAGGGAGCTACCTTTCTAGAGGAGGCAGGCTCCTATTAATCAAATCAGTCCTAGAGGCGCTCCCCTCGTATATCATGTCCATTTTCTTAATGCCAGCCACGGTTAGAACGGAAATCGAAAGGTGCATCAGGAGATTCTTCTGGAAGACTGAATCTACTGAGAGGCCTCAATTCCTGGTGAGTTGGAGCAAGGTTTGTAGACTGGTAGATAGAGGAGGTCTTGGAATAGGCGACATGAAAATCAGGAATCTAGCTCTGGCTGTGAAATGGCTCTGGAGATTCTCAACTGAGAAGACATACTTATGGAGGAGAGT